>CM069155.1:298614-476228 GCA_035221665.1 Okamejei kenojei
CCCCCGCTTGACCAATTCCCCCGCTCATCCCTCCCCCCCCCCACCCCCCCACCCCCCATTTAATCCCCCTTAAACTCCGAATCCCCCCCTTACTTAGTACCTCTCCCCCCCCCCCCCCCCCCCCCCCCCCCCCATCGTCATCCAACCACCTTTACTACAAACTTCCAACCCAAACCACTCCTCCTCACAGGCCCCACCATACGGTGACCTTCCATAACAGAAGTGTCTTCGGCCCCCTCCACATATCCCCAGCCACTTCCACTATACCACCTTGCCGGTTTCGCTTCCCTGCCCCCCGTCTGAACCAACTCAGTCCTTGCTGGGCCACGACAGGTGCAAACTGCACCTCACTCTTGGGTGGTCGTATTATCAGAAAATCGGCAGGTTGCACTCCCGCTCCAGTTTTACTCGCTCGGGCCGGAACTTTCTCATTCTCCTGAATGGACTTGTTTTCATCGCTCCTCTCTTCATCTCCTGCTTCCCTTCTGCTGCTCTCCTCACCATATGAGATGAGATCCCCCCTTCCTCACCCACCTCCCCTATCTGGGATGCCCCACCTCCAGCCGCCACCACAGGGGGCAGGTTTCACGTCACCCGCCCTCCACTGGGGGCCCTGGGCCGGGGGGGGCTTATCGCTTGCCCTGGGAGGTGTCCCAAGGCAGAACGAACCATGCGGCCCAGATGGGACTATCACTGCCGCCCTGGATCACCGAGGGCAGAGCTGGGCAGCTCCTAGCGGGTAGCAGTACCACCACCGCCGCCCTGAGGTTTTGACGGGCCTCATCGCCGGATAATGGGCCAGCAAGGCAACCCTGGTACGCTGCGGCTAGAACTTCTCGCAAGTGACCCCCGGAATGGACAACTCCCTCTTCGGGAGATGTCCAAAGTCGTCACACGCGGACACCGTGCCTTTCCCCCAACTCCAACGCACTAGTCTCTAGGAGACCCCTATTACTCCACCTCGCAAAACATCCCCTTCAGTGCCATCCCCTCACCCACACTCGTTTCAGTGAACACCCTGCTCTTGAAACTGAAGACCCCTTTTTCCTCTGGGTCCCCCCCAGGGTGCATGAGCCTAAAGCACTTAGACCGCGCATGCCCCACAACTGAGGACAGGGTGTGGAATTAGTGATGCGTCTGGATTAACATGTAGGGGCGGTAACTCCGAGGAGAAACCGTCTCACCCTGGATACCACGGAATCCAGCCTGTATGTGGTCCCACCTCACTGAAACCCCCAGCTCCAATGCTCGGGCCACACACCCTCCCGCGGAGTCTTTAGTATCGCACTCAAACCCTATTCCTCTTTCGGGCTCGGAAGAGGGCAAATAGCTCCCCTCCCAAGAAGTTCATTCAAGGCCTTTGTAATGTCTCCCTTGACTCATGGCCCAGTTTGAAAGCCGAGATACACAAACCGTCCCCAATCCAAGTCAACATGAGGATCATGCTCAGATGGCCTCGTTTACCTCCGCCACTGTTGCCACTGCGTAGGTCCGGACTTCGGCCGCGCCCAGCCATCGCCATCCTGACAGAGGCACAAACCAGCTCAGGCACCCCAGCCAGCTTCAGCTCCAAGTCCCCCAGTTCCAGAAACAGTCACATTCAAAGACAGCCAGCAGAAAGCAGAAACTCCACTGAATAGCGAGGAAAGTCCAAGTTCTGTCCACACTCGAGAGCAGCTTTTGGGAAGCACATATCCAGTCGAGCCAGAAGCAAAAGTAACCTTCTTCACATTAAGCAAGCAGATGCACTGTACAAAATAATTTAGGGCAGAGAAACGAAGTGCAAAAATGACAAAGACACGCAATCTTCGTTGCTCTCGATCTCCAGGCACTCTTGGCAGTCCGCAACGACAACCGCACCTCGGACAATGTAGAGACAACTCAGGAATTTTTCGCAACTAGTAGAGGAATCCTAGACAGGGGGAAGTTACAAAGTCCACGATAAGTTAAACTATGAAGCCCCTCTCCCCCTCTGTTCCCTTCTCCAACAGCAAAAATCCTTGAAGGCTAGCTTTGGCTTCAATCCTTTCTCAACCGCAGAGCTGAGAAGAAAACACAACCTCCTCTTCTCTCTCTCTCTCTCTCTCTTCTCTCTCCTCTCCCTCCCTTCCCCTCCTCCCTCTCCGCCCCTCCTCCCCCCCCTCTCCCTCTTCTCTTTCCCCCCTAACTCACTCTCTCTTTTCTCTCGCTCTCTCTCTGCTCTCTCCATCCTCTGCTCCCCCCCCCCCCTCTCTCTCTCTCTCCCCTCCCCCTCCCTGGTGGATATCTGTACACTGACTAAGGTTGTACACTGGAGATAAGGGATACAGGTCTTCCCTGTAGCTCAGACCCTCTCTCTTCCTCTCAGTTCGCTCTACAGTCACTCTCGTCCTCTCATTTGCTCTCTCTCTCGGGGATATCTAATAAACTTACCACATTCAGGGTAATTGATACGCAGAAAGAATCTGAAACAACTATAATGGAGTAGGGTTTAGTTCAATGGGAATGTAAAATATACTTTCCCGTGTTCCGTATCCTGGAGTCAGACCCACACCGGAGGCACCGCGCACAGTTCCGATCTGTATCCCACACCAGGATATCAACCTGTGGAAAGAATCTATTTGCCAGGACTCAAGAGCAAGATCGTGAGAAAAAACAATTTCCATTATCATCTTGAAATCTGGAGGTAAATAGAAAAGTGAATAGTCCAATCTGTCCCCGTTTGGCCCATTTTACCTCAAACCTATCCTATCAATTTACCTGTCTAGACATTGTGATAGTTCCTGCCTCAACTTCCTCCACCGGCAGCTTGTTTCCATACACCACCACCCTCGGGTGTGAAGGATTCCTATTTAAATCTTCCCCCCTCACCTTAAACCTATGTCCTTAGTTCTTCGATTCCTACTCTGGCCTACTAGGGAAGAGACTCTGCTGTCTATCCAATCTATTCTTATGATTTTTATACACCATACTATAGGATCCCCACTCATTGTCCTGCACTAAAAAGAATACAGTGCCAGCAACTGCTGCAAACAACTCCAAGTAGCTTACAGGCCCTCTCTGAGTCCTCGGCCACAATTCTTCGTAATCTTTCTGTACCCTTTCCAGTTAACAACATATATTCTACAGCAGGCGGTGACCATAATTGAACACAATCTCTAAATGCAGGCCTCACCAATTCTTGTACAACTGTAACTTGACCTCCAAAACTTCTAGAGCCCATGGGAAAGTCTAGGAAGACATACCTTTGAATGGCCGATGCGAGGAATTTCTTTAGCCAGAGAGGTTTAGTTTCAGAGATACAGTGTGGAAAACAGGTCCTTCGGCCCACCGTGTCTGCACTGGCCAGTGATCCTCATACACTAACAGTATCCCACACACTCGGGGCAATTTAACAGATCCAAATTAACCTACAAAACCAGTATCGTCTCTTTTCAAAAGTGGGAAGGACCCAAACACGAAGCACCATGAGCAAACCCACGCAGGTCTGTTACAGATGTATAAGATGTTGCTTTCCGAGTGCCACATTTACTGTATTTGACATTTACACCACTTGATTACTATTCTACTTTTTCCTTGGACCCTTCATCTCCCATGAGAGAGTATATGTCCCTTTTCACACCTTGTAACTTTCTATCTTATATACGATGTACGAGTCCTCGCCCATGACACTCAGCTGAAGAAGGGTCTTCTCAACCCGAAACAATCACCCATTCCTGATCTCCAGTTTGCTGCCCTTCACGCTGAAGTTACTCCAGCATTTTCCCACTGTTCTCCCCCCTCTCTCTCTCTCACTCCCTCGCCTTCTCTTGCTCTCATTCTCTCCCAACCTCGCTCTCTCTTCATCTCTTCTCTCCCTCTCCCTCTCCCACACTCATTCTTTCTCTCTCTCCCGTTACCTCTCCCATCCTGTCCCCTGACCCTCTCTCATATCTCCAGCACTTTGTACAGATCTGCGTTCTCAGTAGATGGCTACTGACCCGCTGAGTTACTGCAGCACTTTGTTGTCTATCTGCCTTCCAGTCTAATTGTCCCATTGGTTCTGTGCATGGTACAAGGAGCTTGAGGTTTAATAAAGAACATCGGAATGTCAACTCCACCGGTCTTATTAAAAACAATTTGGAGGCAAATTACCAATAACTAACAACTCATAAAAAACAACTTTTACAAAACATCGGTATTTGGCGAGTGGAAGATCGTAAGAATCATTAGGAGCAGAATTAGCCATTCAGCCCATCAATTCCCCACCCCCGCCGCCAATCATGCTGACCTATCTCTCCCTCTCACCCCATTATCCTGCTTCTAACCCATAACTCTTCTGACACAACCCTTGATTGGTACAATCAAGAATCTATCTATATCTACCTTAAAATAATATCCATTGGACTTGGCTCAACCACAGCGCTTGTAGCAATGAATTGCACAGATTCACCACCCCCAAGCTATAAGATGAGACGAACGGTCGTGTGGGGTATGGTATGGGGGAGAGTCAAACGGGTTTGACAAGGAGGGAGAACATAGGAGTCCACACCTGAAACAGCGGACCTTCAGTAGATTAGGTTGGTAGGCAGCGAGCAAGGGAACTCATGCTCATGTTGGCTGAGTCTCTATAAAGCGCATGGTCAGGTTGAATTTGGAATATTGAGAGCAGTTTTGGGACCCCATATCTGAGAAGGATGGTGCTGTGCTTACTCTGTGAGAGGATTCCAGACTAGAGGATTGTGAGTAATAATAGTAAGATTAAATGAGGAACTTACCAGTTTGAAGTGTGATCTTTATTTTCATGAGGATTACGATGCGGGATTATGTGAAGACCTGCCAGGTCCGCATGCGCGACATTCTTCAAAGCGTGGTTGTGAAAATCACAGATTCCAGAGTAGACTAATATAGTTAAGAATAAAGAAGGAGGACACTTCCATACAGTTGGAACTTCCATAATAAAGGGTTTTGGGAGCGCGAGGGCACGTAAGCCCTCATCGTAACTCCTCATAAAATTAAGCTCAAACTTTCAATGTAAGTTCTCTTTTAATCTTACTATTGTTACTTCGGAAAGTCACGTGGAGTTGACGTACGTGAAGAATCTTCAAAGCTCTGTGATTTGCATGACTGGAACGCGACCATGGTCACACACTGCCATTCTGGGAAGAAGATGAAACGTATTTCACAACGGACACTGTGCTTTAAAACCAATAAGGTATTATTCATACCTAAAATAATTTGCCCCCACATGGGGTAATTTATTTACAGAAATTAATTTTTCCATTGCAAACGTCTCAGGATCGGCCCGGGTTTATTATTAAAGCAGTGAATGCGTTCATTGCTCTCTTCAGAGCCTACACCCCGCTGTGTCGGAAGGATGTGGTCCATGTTACTCCCATCATCCTAGCATCCGATGTAGATGCAGCCCTGGTGGAGTGAGATTTGAAACATTAGTATCCAACAGCTGCATGTAATTACCACCCTAACCATTGGATATTGGTTTGCACTGTGACCTTAGCGTGAGGGCATTTATGGCTATTGAGGAAAGCTCTCTCCGTGCCCATAAGTGTCTGGTGACTATATATTGGAAAATATGTGTCACTATGCAGGGCCGATATCTGAAGGATAGGCCAGAACTCTAATTTGGCCAGAGAAACGGGTCCGTCTTGTTTAGTAACTCTGTATGTAGCTATGGTTATCTGCCATTTGATGTTACAGACATGACGTCCTAATTCTAGCCCTTGTGTAAGGCTCTGGACCGTTGTGCTGAACCAAGTGCCATAATCATCCTCTAGGATATTAGTTTGTCCAGAGTGATGCCCCGATATTGGTGTCCATCTCCCCCCCCCCATAACATGGTTGTATACTATCTATGTCCAATATACATGGGTGTATCTGGGCCTGGGGGGGAATAGAGTACAATACCCCTCATTTCGTTTAGGTACTAGTGGGGGTGATTCCTTATAGCCAGTGATACACTCACTCTGCCCATATATTAGATGGTGCACTCCTTGCACAAAATGGCACCGGATAACTCAAATCCTTCATCGAAATGAGGGTGGCCAGGAACTCTCAGCACTTCAGTGTTGGTGGCTGCCTGAGTCATATGTATGTGTTCGTCCTGGTGCTGAACACTTCCCATTTCACTGACCCATATGTCAGGTTTTAACTGTTTCTCGCGGACTCCCTGCATCGACGCTGAGATTGCATGATCGTTACTGTCGGAGAGTCCGATATCTCAGAATGTGTGCCTGTTCGAAACTGCAAATCAACAACGTTCATACCCAGTCCATGGCACGGATACTTGTCCCGCACGGGATTTGTGCCAACTCCTTGACCGTTGTTGATCCAGATGCAGGGTTCTGAGACCATATTTGTACTGTTGGGAAACATGGTACCCGTTGCTGGGCGATAGTCTTGTTTTAATTATTGGTAAGAGACTCGCCTGATGAAGGCAGACAGGGGAAAATGCATTAGCAAAAACAAAATTCCCCCCCCCCCCCCCCCCCCCCCCCCAATGCAGCGAGAATTCGTCCATCGCTGCTGCCCCTGGGTCTGGTTCCCAAGCAACATTATGTTGGTAGTTGGTGAATTAGTCTGGATGGAAAAAAGGTCGATATCTGGTGTCCCATACCGGTCTATAATATCTGTAAAAAACACTTTCCGATCCAAATCCCAATTTAATGTTGTCGTTGAATTTACGTGACCTGGTGTCTGCCACTGTATTTACCTTACCTGGAAGTAAGTGGTTGAGATCCAAATCTCTCTCCCAGGACACCAGTGCCATGATATTATTAGCCAATTCAATCACATGATATCGACTTTATTTGTCACCCATATGATTTATAGATAGGCCCCCACTGTGGTATCAATTTGTACCGTACATGCAACTGGTTGCTCATCTGACTGAGCAGTAGCCCTGAGTCCATGAAAACGCTCCCAGCAGGCCTTTCTATGATAATTAATTCCTAGTGCTTTAAAACAAATAATTTTTGTGCACTCATCCTGCCACCACAACTTGCGGTGGTATTAGTTGTCTCCCCAACCTTTAGCACTGGCATCAGTCTGTAATGTACCGTAGGGATATAGAATTGGGGTGATGGGGTAGGATAATGTTGAACATTTCTATCCACCAGTCGTAATTCTGATTTACTTTCCCTGGTAGTTGCATAGGCCTAATGGAAGTGGCCTGCATGATTTTTGAGAGCTAAAATTTTCCCTCTCTTCGAGTTTTTAATAATGGAGTGGTCCAATTGTGCTGCTGGGAACGCAGCCACCAAATTTCCAAAATCACTCTTGCTCCTTGCCGAATTGGATGGCTTTCCCTGATGCCAGTGAGGCTTTTGCAATACTCCCATCAAGTCTGCTCACTTGTTTTTCGGTGGCAACGGTGATAGACATATGAATAGACATATGAACCCCAAATAATCCTTGGTACCCCCCCCCCCCCATCAATCAGACCCTTCACTCATTACACAACTCTTTCTCACTCAAGGCACTGGTGGGAGAACTCAAAGAGTAAAACCCCAATAAATGGTGATCGGGGAGCTGTTGTGTTGGGTTTTGTTATTATGGGGGTGTGTGGTTGTGGGAGGTAGTTGGTTGGATTTTGTGTGTTTGCCTTGTAGGTCGGCTGTGGAGGGTTCCAATTTTGATTTATCTAGGGGGGGGGGCCTGATGTACGTTAAATCTCTGTGTGTTGTGGCTTATACGCACCAATGTAGCCAGCTCCAATTTTCACCTACAATGAGAATATCATCAATGACGATATAAGCCATACGATATGGTTATGTTTCTTTAAGTTCTCTAAAGCTGGTTTTAATAAATTGTAATAGCCTGGGTGCTGATGACAAACCCATTGGATAAGGCATATGCCATAGCTGTCCCATCCAGATAAAATTTCAGGTATTTACGATGATCCGTGTGTGGACAAACGTGTCCTATTTTGAAATGGCACTACTGAACGCGAAGTATTTAGTTCGGTCAAATGCGGCAACCACCATTCTTTTAGTTTTTTATAAAATTTTTTTGATACGAACTCTTGAAAATTCTCTGATTGTTTTCTCTCAATCACTTTTGTTTTAGTCTTAACAGTTCAGCATGGCCTTGCTGTTCTCCACTCTTTTTGTGAAGTATGAACTTCCTGCTATGGCGTATGCTGACTTGACTGGGAACGGTAGTCCACTCCCTCTCCCCCTATACAAAACAATTCAAATTTTGTTATTACTATTCTGAATACCCTTCCATCCTCTGTAGGTAAAAGTTTCAGAGGTAAAGTGCAGCACACATGGATGAACACAAGTGCAACCGTCCCCCAACTTTTGATGAAGACCTCAGCGACCCCCTCTCCCGGACATGCAATGTTTTTTAAGGACAACCAGAACCCAGGGCTCCCCAACCTACTTCCATGGTTACCATGTTGTGTGGGTTGTCTCCGCTTTTTCTTCATGTCGGCTATTCGTGTGTTGCTCAAGCCCCGTTGTCCAGGGGTTGGCGCATTTTCCATGAAAGGCAGGCGGGCGGGCCATGGTCACCCTGAAAGACCGCTGATGCCCCCCCCCAGGTTCCGCCCGGCCCGGAACCCAACCTTCTAAAGAGCTCCCTTCACCACCAGATGGTCTGTTCCATAGCACCGATGTCTGGTGGGGTAGTGTAGGGGTGCTGCCGCTTGTTGATAGAGGGGTTTAGAGGTGCTTGGCACCTTGATCAGCCTTATAGCCTTGGCTTCCTCTGCAGGTCTTTCACCTGCTTCGGGAGGTCCCCCAACAGCAATTTTGGCGCCTGTGTGCTACTTGTCTTGCATAATTCCGCACTTCTTGATGAATGCCTCTTCCTGTAAACTGTTAATCTCCACTGAGTATTACACTCAGTCTGGTAGAGATCTAGTAACTCTTCAGGCAAATCAACCCCATCAGTTGTCCTGGTACTGCTGTGATTTTAGCAGCCAGCCATGTTTCCTCTGGAGCTTCCCCTCCTGGCTCCTTATAGATGGGCTCCTGTTGCCCCAGAATGGGGTCATAGACTGCTGGTACCTTTAAGAGAATGGAGTTCTCTGGAGCAATGTACTTCCCACGCCATAAAGTTAATGGCATGCTTGCTCCTGTTAGCTGGTTTGTATCCATGTATTTTGTACTGCTTGCAGATTTGTATAGGCAGTCCTTCCTGAGTTGGACTACAGCATGTTCCCCACAATTCTTCATGCTGCCTCTCTCTTCTGGCACCTCTCACAGTTGACTGTTCAGGCCATTGCCCCTTCTTCAAGGTGTCAGCCCAGCTCTGACCTAATGCTCCCCTGCGAAGAGGGTGAGACATTTGGCAGTCCTTGAAAGGATGCTGCCGTGGGTCTGCGAGGAGACCCACTGTGACTCTGCCCCTGCATAAGCAGGTCACGCTGGAGCACTGCTCCCCATCCGCTCCCGCGGGAGGAAAGACGCCCGCCGTCGCTATCGTGAACGGGGGTATCTTCAGGTCCGGACCCAGCCGAGTCAATGGACCTGTTCTCTGACTTCCGGGTGGTTTTGCCGCCGACCGCGGCGCACCTGCGGTCTGTAGCGGCGAGAAAACCGGGGAGCTGCTGGCAGCACCTGCAGCTCTGGAGAGACGGCACGCTGCTGGCTGCTTCCACAGCAGCGGTATCAGCTGCTGCTCTCCCTTGCGCGACTCCATGGTGCTTCCTCCGTTCTGAAAAAGAAATCACACCGAGTCGCCACGCTCACCAGAAAAGGTAAGACTTACCTTCAGTAATTTTTCAAAACTTGCGCTGGAGGAGCGGCGCTCCTCCCGACTGTCGCTTCCGCAATGCGTTCGACGATATGTCGCGCATGCGTGCTGGCGGGGTCTTCACGTAGTCACTCACGTGACTCCGAAGTAAAATCCCAGGAGCGATTGAGTTAACGTACGATGAGCGTTTGTCGGCACTGGGCCTGTACTCGCTGGAGTTTAGAATGATGAGGGGGGACCTCATTGAAACGTACAGAATTGTGAAAGAATTGTATAGAGTTGATGTGGAGAGTTGACTAGGACCAGAGGTCATAGCCTCAAAATAAAAAGATGTTCTTTTAGGGAGATGAGGAATTTCTTAGGTCAGAGCGTGGTGAATCTGTGGAATTCTTTGTTAGGGGTTTTGGGGAGTAGGCAGGAGAATAGGGATGAGAAGGAAAGATAGATCAGCCATGATCGAATGGCAGACTTGATGGGCCGAATGATCTAAATCTGCTCCTAGTACCCATGAAAGTGGCGCCACAGGTAGACAGGGGGCGTTGAAGAGCAGAAATCTAGGAGTGCAGATACATAGTTCCCTAAAAGTGGTGGTCACAGGTTAAACAGCTTGTTAAATGTTGCAGGGTTACACCAAATGCTGGAGAGAAAACTAAACGGGTGCAGCAGCATCTATGGAGCGAAGGAGATAAGTAACGTTTCGTGGCCTCGAAACCCTTCTTCAGACTGTTACATGTTGCAATCGTCTATCCGGCATAAGCCTCTAGTTGCGCCAGTCCACCCACCACCAGGGTGAAACAATTACCCCTCAGGTTTCTCGTTTCTATTTCATTTACCCCCCCTCACCTTAACTCATGTCTGGTTCTCGAGACCCCTAATATGGGCAAGGAGACTCTGTGTATCCACCCGATCTATTCCTCTCATGATTTTATTTACACCTCTATAAAAGATCCCCCTCTTTCCTACCCCTGGGCGCGCTCCAAGCCTATACAAACATTGCCTGTTTAGCTCAGACCCTCCATCATGGCTAAATCTCGTAAATCGTCTCTGCACCGTTGTCCAGCTTGCCACATCTTTTCCCATAGCAACACTTGCCCAGATAATTCGGAACACAAAACTGTAAATGCGGCCGCACCTGCTTCTTACTGTATATGCGTGTGAGGGGTCGAGGGGGATGAGAATGTGAGGAGAAGGGGACGAGAGTCCAAGGGAAAGAATAGGACAGAGAAAAGGGTTAGAAGGGGAGGGCAGAAAACAGATCACTCTGGGACCAGGTGAGAACTAGTGTGGTCGAATGGGTGTTCGCTAGTCGGAGTGGACTCTTGGGCTGAAGGGATTGTTCTACGCTATATCTCTAAACTGAACCCCTCTCTCTCATCTCTCGCTCTCTGTCATCCTCTCCACTCTTTTTTCTTCCCCTCTCTTTCTCTTTTCTCCTTCCACCCTCTCTTTCCTCTCTCTTATTGTGTGCTTCCTCCGACCCTCTGCCCGCCTTCTTCTCTCTATCCATGTCTCTCACTCTCTTAAGTCTTTCCCACTCTCCCTCTCATCCTTTTATTCACTGTTCCCCTCTCCCTCATCCCCACTCTTTTAACCCCCCTCCCTTTACCCCTCTATTCTCGTCTCTTTCCCCACTCTGATCTACGTCTCTATCTCCTCGTTATCCATCTCCCCCACTCCTCTTTCTCTCTCCTCACACTCCCCCTAATCTCTCCCCCGCAACACTTCTCCCCACCTCCACTCCTCTGTCACTTCCTCTCTCTCCCCCCGACCTCCACTCTTCTTCTCTCCTCCCTTTATGGTCCCAACCCTCTCCCTCTCCCTTCCTCTCTCCTCTTCCACGCGGGAGCTGCATACCTGTGACACCGGTTTGCCAAATCGGTCGTGATGAGAGGGAGACAGCTGTGACTCTCCCTCCTGACCTACTCCCCGCCTTATGTAAAACCAGCCCCCCTCGTTCCTCCCTCCCCCACTCACCCACCACCCTCCCCAGGCTTGTCCCTCCCTACCTTCACTCGCCTATCTCCCTCCTCACTCCTCTCTCTATCAGTCTCTTCCCTCCCCCTCTCGTCCTTCTATCTCTCCCTCCCTCCCCTCTTCTTTCCCTCCCTCTCCCTTTGACTTCCCCTGCTATCTGAACCCTTCACACTCTTGCTCCCTCCCTCTCCTTTCTCTCATCCCGTCACTTTTTCTCCCTCACACATGCACCCATCGTACGCATCGAACTACTCTTCCCTCCTTTACTCTTCTCTCCCTCCTTCCCCCTCTTTTTTTCTCTCCCCTCCCTTCCCTCCTCTCCCCTCCTCCCTTCCTCTCTCTCTCTCGACCCGCTCTCTTCCACCCTCTATCTGCCCCCTCTCTCTCCCTCCCCTATTCGCTTTCTCATCCCATCACTGTCTGTCCCTTTCACTCTCTTCCCCTCTTTCTCCCCTCTGTCCCTCCCCATCTTCCGCTCTCTCTATCCCTTCACTCTCCCACATTCTCATCTCTCACCCTCTTCCCCCTTTCTCTTCACCTCCTTCACCTCCTTCTACCAACGCCCACCGTCTCTCTCCCCCGACCTCCTCTCTCTCTCCCCATCCATCTCCTCTCCCCCTCTCTATCCCCCATCAGGTATGGCAAGCCTACCTGTGGACACCAGTTTGCAAGCTAGGTGGAGCTGTGATGTGTGAGGGAATTCTCACAGCTCTCCCTCGCTGCTTTATGTGAAAACACCTCACTCGCCCCTCCTTTCTATCCTCCCCCTCGCTCTCCTCACTCCCTCCTCCCTCCCTCTATCATTTCACCTCTCTCTCCCTCACTCTACCTCCCTCCCTCCCTCTCTCCCCTCTCCCACCACCTCCCAGCTGCAGCCTCGGGATCCGCCTAGCAGGCATTCCTGGATTAAACACCTTCTCGCTTGCTGGATCTGGATCTGGAACGCTGGGATCTCGGTTGGCTGTGACAACTTCCCGGGAGATGGGGAGGGGGAGAAAGAGAAAGGAGGGGGGGTGAGAGAAAGGGAGGGGGTGTGGGAAGAGA
Source organism: Okamejei kenojei (assembly GCA_035221665.1). Classification (NCBI taxonomy): domain Eukaryota; kingdom Metazoa; phylum Chordata; class Chondrichthyes; order Rajiformes; family Rajidae; genus Okamejei; species Okamejei kenojei. Next base: position 311,311 of record CM069155.1, read on the forward strand.
AAGGGAGAGAGGGAGGGGGGAGAGATAAGGGAAGGGAGGGACGAGGCGAAAGAGGGGGGGTGGGAGAGAAGGGAGAAGAGACTCGAGAGCGGGAAGGTGGGGGGAGGTAGCGAGGAGGGAGGGTGGGAGAGAGGAATAGAGGGTGAGATTGGGGGGGGGGTTATAGAAGGAGAGAGGGAGGGATGGGAGAGGAGGGAATGAAAATGGTGTGAGGGAAGTAGAGTGAGAGGGGGGGCAGAGAAAGCGAAGGGTGCGAAAAAGGTAGGGAGGAGATGAGAGAAGAAGGGAGTGGCGAGGCCAGGGCCGTTCCCATCAACGTGCTCAATGTGATAAAGAGGGGGGGACAGAATAAGGTCGCCTCACTGGGGGATGTGGGGTAGAGAGGCGAGGAAAGGGGAAGAGCTGGCGGGGATGTGGGAGAGGGAGAGTTGTTATATAATTTCTTGGTTTCTTCCGCGCTGTAAATCAGGCAAATACTGAAACCATCTCTCACTAACCAACGCGAGAGCAAACTGACCTCCCAATCTACCCTCATTGGAGACCCTGTGTGAACTATGTATTTAATTGGACTTTACTATGACTTTATACTTGCACTAAACGTTCTTCCCTTTATCCTGTTATCTGTGCATGTGTCTGGCCAGATTGTAATCATGTCAAGTCTTTCGCTGACTGGCTAGTCAGCAGATCAATAAAGCTGCTCCAGCACCACTCCTCATTACAAGTCAGGCAATAAAGATTCTAAAGTCAACTAATTTGGATACATTTCCATGTCCTGGAGACTCCAATTATTCAACGATTGCAAATGTTCAGGAAGGACACTGCAGATGCAGTATAAAGAGATGACGCGGCCGTTTTGCCTCATAATTGCCTTGCCTTTGCCAGCGAGTGTCCAGCCAACATATGGTTACAGAGAAGATGCTTGAACAAAAGTTAGGTTTCTTTAATCTTTGGAGCGACAGAAGGTTAAGGGGGAATTGATGGAGGTCTTTAAGATGATGAGAAAAGGGATAGACAGAGCGTGACGTTGGATACGTTTTTCCCATTGAGGGTAGGGTAATATTTCAAACAAAGAGAGGCATGACATGAGGAATTAAGGGACAGAGGTTTTGGGGGTAACGTGAGGGGCGGTACTTCTATATTCATGAGGGGGTGGCATGTGTGAATAGAAGGCTTCCAGCAGAAGTGTGTGGAATGGCAGGATCGATTGTTTAACATTTAAGAGTAAAGTGGATATGGTATATGGGCGTGTAAGGTGAATGGACGGCGGTAGGTACTGAGTGCAGGTTGATGGGACTAGTGGGGGAAAACAAATGGTCGGCACGGACTGGAAAGGGCCGAGAGGGCCAGTTTCGTGCTTTAATTGTTATTGGTTTTATGATCGTTCTAGGTGTGTATCCACCGTTTACTGATTCATTGTGTTGCCAGGAAATAATTTTTTTCTAATTTTAGAATAGCTGGTTCTTCCTCCTTAGGCAACAGCCGGACTATTGAGCAGAGTTGGCCTTCAGGTGGTCGGGTGTGTTGTACAGGAGAGGGATTAATAGTCAGGTATTCACATCCCTCCCCTCCATCCTTCTCCTCATCCATCTCCCCACACTTCATTTCACCCTATCTCCCCTCTATCCTGTTCCTTTATCGTCTAGGCACTCCCACTTCCTCCCCCCTCTCTCTGTGTCTGCTCTCTCTTTCTCTCTCTCTCTCTCTCCCTCCTCTCCCCCTCTCTCTCTCCCCCACCCTCTCCCCCTCCATCCCGATCTTCCCCCTGCCGTTCCCCAATCTCTACCTCCATCTGACTCTCTCCACACTCTCTCCCCTCCCTCCCCATGAACTCACACCCTCACCCTCACCCTCTCTCTCCCTCACTCACTCCCACACTCCTAACACCACCTTTAATGTCCCCAGCCCTCACCCGTCTCTGTAACCCCTCCCTCCCTTCCTCCCTCGCTCCTCTCTCTCTCCCATCTTGCTCCCCTTGCTCCCCTCCCCTCTCCCCCTCCCTCCCCCACCTCTCCTTTCTCCCGCCCTCCCTCCACACTTCCACACACAATTCCCTGACCTATATTACAGCTGTTATTTTGCTGACTGCGCGATAATTGTCACCAGAAGCCAAGCAACATAACAACTTGGACACACAAAAAACAATATCTGGTCAGGTCATCTCAAAGTAGAGCAATGTGGTATGTCTCACGGGACTCTCCCCCTCCCCCGCCTCCTCTCCTCCCCCTCTCCCCGCCTCTCCTCTCTCTCTTCTCTCTCTCCACCTCCCTCTCTCTTTCTCCCTCAACCTTCCTCCTCTCCCTCTCCCTCTCGCTCTCTCTCTCCCTCGCTCTTCCCCCCCACCACCCCTTCTCTCACTCCCACCCTCCCTTTCTCTTCTCTTCCTCCCCCTCTCAACGATGTTACCACGACTCGAGGTACGTGCTAGTGAGCTACAGGGAGAGGTTGAGTATGCTAGGTCTCTATTCCTTGGAGCACAGGAGGATGAGCATCTTATACAAGATCCATGAGAGAATAGATCGGGTAGATGCACAGAGTCTCTTGCCCAGAGAAGGGGAAATCAGGGACCAGAGGACATTAGGTTCATGGTGGAAGGGGAAAATATTTTAATAGGTATCTGAGAGGTAACATTTTCACACAAAGGGTGATGGGTGTATGGGACAAGCTGCCAGAGGAGGTAGTTGAGGCTGGGACTATCCCAACATTTAAGAAACAGTTAGACAGGAACATGGACAAGACAGATTTGGAGGATATGGACCAAACGCTGCAAGTGCGACTAGTAGCACATTGTTAGAAACATAGAAATTAGGTGCAGGAGCAGGCCATTCGGCCCTTCGAGCCTGCACCGCCATTCAATATGATCATGGCTGATCATCCAACTCAATATCCTGTACCTGGATAGTCCTGATCCCGGGGATGGCAGGACTGTCATATGAGGAAAGATTGAAAAGACTAGGCTTGTATTCACTGGAGTTTAGAAGGATGAGGGGAGATCTTATAGAAACATATAAAATTATAAAAGGACTGGAAAAGCTAGATGCAGGAAAAATGTTCCCAATGTTGGGTGAGTCCAGAACCAGGGGCCACAGTCTTAGAATAAAGGGGAGGCCATTTAAGACTGAGCTGAGAAAAAGCTTTTTTTACCCAGAGAGTTGTGAATTTATGGAATTCCCTGCCACAGAGGGCAGTGGAGGCCAAATCACTGGATGGATTTAAGAGAGTTGGATAGAGCTCATGAAGCTAGAGGAGTCAAGGGATATGGGGAGAAGGCAGGCACGAGTTATTGATAGCGGACGATCAGCCATGATCACAATGAATGGCGGTGCTGGCTCGAAGGGCCGAATGGCCTCCTCCTGCACCTATTTTCTATGTTTCTATTGTGAGGGATAAAGTGATTAAACCCTATTAAAGAAAGGAGTTTTAAAGAGAATTCAAACAGAGAGGGGCTGGAGAGGAGATTCTGACAGCAGTTTCTGAAAATTGCCAGACCCATCCTTGAGGCCTTGAGTAAGAAGAGATAGCTTTGTCTTGCTCCTAGGAGGAAGGGGGTGATGTAGAGAAATCCCTGTCAGTGGAAAGGAGTGCATGGATGGGGACCCTAGTCTCCACTATAGCTTAGCTTTAGTGCTGATATAGGAAAACTAGGAGGGTTCACTAGGAGGTGAGCAAAAAAGTGTGGGACAGGTCATGAGCAATTGAGCATGCTTAATAGAAAAAATGAATATTACAACACACCCCTGGTCAAATAACAGCTCATTACCATGAAAACATGCAAGTATGATGTAGGGAGGTCCTCCGAGTTGGGATTACGGTGGGGTGACAATGCAATTGTACCTACAGATTGTGTACCTCCGACTCTGATTGGAGAGAGGTCCGGAGGAGAAAAATTGAATGTAAGAATTTTGTGTATAAAAGGGGATGATCTCCCTGGCTTCAGTGTGTCTCGAGTTGGAGAGGCACCCGGTCCTGCAGACTCGTCAAAATAAAGAAATCTCTTGCTTCCAGATTATTTAGTCTTTCCTGAGTATTTATTGTTGAGCATAAAGGGTATCTCACAAATTGGGGCTCGTCCGCGATCGCCACTCCGGCTGCTTGGTGGAGCAAGGAAGAAGGGGATGGTGCACCCTGCTGATTTCAGCAGTCTCTGATCTCCTTGCTTGCCATCAGCAGTTTGATGCGAGTGATATCCGCTGGAAAAAGACTCCGAAGCAAGAGGGGGTGTAAGGTAAATACGTACGGGACGGGTCGAGAGTGACTTCTTGTGAAGGACCCAGGTAAGAGAAAACGACTATTAAGTATTGCCTGGGCGATCGGGGTTTGTCGGACGGGAATAGTCCGACAAGGTAATGGAAACCGGAATGGTAAGGAGTAAGGGTCCGGGGAACCGGGATGAGGCTCATACTGATATGGAGCCTAACATTTTTCACGCCCGGATAGTCCGTTGGGGCGAATGTTGGTTTTGGGTGAAGGGAACACCCAGGTCAAAGAGTAAGGAAACTATGTGCCTCTCACCAGTATGGGGTGAGGAACTTTAAAAAGGAGAAGATAAAGTTTTATTGGAGCCCCTTGGGACTGGCTGAACAAATAGATCAGTTCCAGGGCCCAAAAACGTTTTTATGAAAAAATATTAAGTTCCGGTTTCAAAACATATCTCATTGAAGTAAGAATGGAACTAATTGTAAAAAAAAACCGGTTTTGTATGAATGAGGAAGTTTGTATATGTGATAGGTTTGTTTGCTGTGGGGGCCACCATGTTGTAAGGATTGTGTGTGTGTTCCTTTAAGGAAATTGTAAGCAATGGGGGAGGTTTAATTGTAAGGTAACGGACAATAATGCCTTTGAATCATCGCAACTTAAAAACCGGGGGAAGTTGGCGAAAAAATGTAGGTTTGCTTGGCTTCTATAGATTTCTTTTCAGTAAAGGTAATTTGGCAAATTGTTAGTTCTTATGGTATTTGTTGGGGCAAATGGTTTGAACAAAATTAGAAATAAGTTAATTGCTGAACAACAAGCAGCTTTTATGGTTTGTTTAGATAAGAACATTCTGGTTGGAGAAGGGTAATAAATTAATGGGGCCCAGAAAAAACAAAACGGAGTTGGCAGACAATGATGTTGATAAGGGGAAGTTAGTTTACTTCAGAAAAAAGACAGATGGTTCAGACAGGCAGGAGAAAGGGGTTGCAGCGATGCGCCGACTTGAAATAACTAAACAGGGGAAGGAAGAAAAAGACATGAGAGATCTCAGGGAGATAATAATCAAGGGACTTCGAGAGAAGCCGTTCCCCAGGGACGGGATTTTCGAACGGCTTTTGAAAATCAGCAGAACAAGGCCCGCTCACAACTTACCGACAGTGTTTTTACAAAGGTTAAGGCAAAATGTACCCAGCATACAACTTTTTCGGGATAGACCCTGATAAGACTGCAGGTCATCAGTGTTAACTCTTAATAATTGTAACAAAATACCCCCACCATCCCCCCCCCCCCCCCCCAGATATTCAGATCTAAGAAACTGTTGGACAAAAATTCTCCAAGATTGGAATTAAAAACCACCCTTACAACTGCTCTCTGCTCTACACCATTATATCTCAAAAGATATAAAGCTAAGACGCGGATAGCGAGAAACAGAAACCATCAAGGAAAGGCAGAAATAACGACGTTGGCCAAGCAGCTACAGCACCGTAGTATTGCCGGAGGACGAGGAAGAGGTGAATGGACCTCGGCGTCACCGAAGTTGGGGTCCCCGGGGGAGAACAAGGAACAAGGGATCAGGAGTATTGTGGTACATGGGGCCACTGGACTGGTGTTATTATTGTAAAGAGGAGGGTCATTTCAAGATGGGAATGTCCCTAAGCGTGGACGACGGAGAGTGACGCAGTCGTACGCGTGCCATCATGGAGGAAGAATAGGGGAGTCTGTGGGGTTCCCGCCCCTGGGGTGTATGGGATACACACGGGAACCTCTGGTAAATTGTGAAATTAGGACCCCCAGGAGAGGATATGATATTTTATGGTAATTCGGGAGCAGAAAGATCGAGTATAACTAAGGTACCAGAAGTAATGAGATTGTAAAAAAAAAACAGGTTAGAATCCTGGGTAAAGGAGAGTGATGACATTACCCGAGGTAGAAGAGGTGGTGGTAAATATGAGGATCGAAATCAGTGAAGATTTAAAAGGAAGGTGAATAAATTTGCAAAGGCGGATAAACCTATCTGAGAAGTAAGACATGGTTTTAGAATGAGAAAGAAGAAGATCAGAAAGGATTAAAGTGAAACAGAGGGATGAATTGATGAGACTGCTTCAGAAAGAAAGAGCGTGGAAAAAGAAAGACAATGTTGTCAGTAACAACAGACCTGTTGAAGTCTGGAATAAGGATGCACGACACACAGTGAGTCCTATGACAAGCCCTAACAGGGGCCAAATTCCATGCAAGTAATAAATGTATTTGGGAATTGTTTTCTCAAATGCCCTAGCGGGAGTGAAATAAATCTGGATCTGAGCCAGACAAGGCTAGGAAGGAGATAGGTAATGGATAAGGTGTGTTGGGGATGTAACAGGACGATAATCAGGAAATAATAATAATGATAATGAGCTTAATAAGGAAATAATAATAATAATATAATAATAAAATAATAATAATAATAATAATAGATAATGATCTTTATAATAAATATTAAGATAATGGTGAACAAAGCTATGGTAAGAACATTAAGAAGAGTATTAAATACACCTAGGCTAGGGATGCGGCAGCGTTTTAAATACTAGAGCCGTGTTTTTAATCAATGTTGTAGGCAATTTGGAAGGTGTTGATAAGTTGGTGAAAGATTTGTTGGTTTGTTCCACAAGTGAGGAGCAACTGAGAAAGAGACATTGTAATATATCTTGGAAAAGATGTCACAGGAGGTCATGAGTGTATCAAAGAAGAAAGTTTTTTGTTTTGTCATCATGCAGGTAGAAATATTTTTGACGAGTAATATCTAAAGGAAGTAAAAGCTATAGCGCAGGATCATATTGGAAGCTTGCCTGCAATCTTGCTTAGCTCAATTGGCACAAAAAGGCTTTAAGAGCAGCATAGATGTACATGGAGTCTGGACATATTTTGGGGAGCAGTAGGGAAACAGAAAGGCTTTGAGAAAAGCAACGGAGACCCCATGCAAAGTTAGCAGTGTCCCCCTATGGAATGTTGTTTGGGTTACCTCATTTGGGAAAGATAGAAGGAATACCCACCATAGAGGGCAGTGATGTATTCTCAGGAACTATTTACTGGCTGTATCTCGTTCCCTTACAGAATTAAAAGCGAAAGGATTATAGGCTCAAAGCCCGCCACTTGACTTTCCAATACATGCTGTAAAGGGCCGGCGACTGGGTACTGGTCAAAAATTGGAAGGAGGAGAAACTCCAGCCCAGGTGGACCGGCCCATACCTAGTATTACTGACAACCGAGGACAGCAATACGAATAAAAGAAAAAGGGTGGACCCACGCGATCTGGGTTAAAGGACCCGTCGATCCACCTGTTCCTGAGGAGGAGGAACAGTGGACGGTGAAGCCGGGAAGTAAAACCCCCTAACAGTAATTTTAAAAAGAAAAAGCATTGAATGTATAACTGACAGTATGAAAGGAGCAGTCGTGGTATTGTTTGCTTTGTATGTAATTGTTGTAAAAGGTATTAATAATTGTGATAAATGTTATCATCCTATTCAATACAGAGGGGTAATAACCAGAATCATTTACCTATCATTCCCATGTGAATAAAGCATGCCATGACCGAAAGAATAGAATCATTTGCAAAGAGGGGGAAAGGAGTATTTGATGCAGGGCAATAGGGGGTATATAGGGAAGTTTGGGCCGTTACCTGCCCAAGGGGAGAGAGATGGGTTTGTGTACAGTTAGTTTTCCCTTCTCAGATCGTAAAAGGGGCAATAGGTAAGACGAAGGAGGAAGTAATAAAAGAGGTTACTAAGGTAGTAGTCACGAAGCCTCCCCCTCCCCCACATACTCAGCCTCAAGTGCACCAGACACTGTACGAAGAAATCAAGAAGCAGATCGAAATCCCTGAAGGAGAAAAAAAAACCTGTTTGTGGACTTGGCCACCCAGATAGCTGGGACCCTGAATGTGACTAACTGTTGGGTCTGCGGAGGACCGCTGATGAATTCACGCTGGCCATGGAGAGGATCCATTGGTTGAAATATGGGACCTGATGGGGTGGAACCTGACAATTGGACAAGACCGAGATCCCCAGGTATGGGTCCATGACAGATGCTCCGGTCGGGACTGAGTGTATCGCTAGGCCTGGGCAAAGGATTGCCGTCCTAGTAGGCAGCAGCCCCTGCCAGCGCATCGTCACCCAGTGGCCAAATCAGTCCCGAGTGGTGGTGGCCATCGAGGAGCCTAAATGGTAATCTAACTAAGAAATATGGGAAAAACTGCACTATCTGGATGGAGATTGATGGAAGTGGAATCAGCCGGACTATGGAATGCACCGGGAACAACCCTTATCAAGGGATCCCAGTATTGCGAGATATATGGAACAAGGTTGCCTCTAGAGGACCGGCCCCTGAAGGACTGTTTATGGATATGCGGATACAAGGCATACTCGGTGTTACCAATGAATTGGAGTGGGACTTGTTTTTATTGGACTGGTACAAACCTGGATTCTTCCTGTTTAAACCCCAAAGAAGGCCAGTCGTTAGGAACACCTGTATTTGATGACCTATATCGGAAAAAGAGGAAAATAGACATTGGAGAATGGGAAAGATGATGAGTGGCCACCAGCAAGAATCATCTCATACTACGGACCAGCCACTTGGCACAAGATGGATCCTGGGGCTACCGAACACCAGTATATATGTTAAACCGGATCATAAGGCTACAGGCAGTACTGGAGGTAATTTACCAACCAAACTGCGGGGGCACTGGAGATGCTGGCAAAGCAGCAGACGCAGATGAGAAACAGCGATATACCAGAACAGGTTAGCCCTAGATTAACCTCCTGGCAGAAGAAGGAGGGGTATGCGGGAAATTCAACCTCTCTAATTGCTGTTTGAACATCGATGATAATGGACAGGCAGTGATGGACATATCAGAAGGGATCCGGAAGTTGGCGCATGTTCCCAATACAAAATGTGAATTCGATTATGGAACCCCAATGGTGGGATTCTATCCTCGGAGGAACATGGTGGAGAAACGGTGGGACTTGTGTTTCTATGTGCAGTGGCTGGACTGATCTTCATCCCTGTTGTATCCCTTGTTTTAGGGAACTTATTACCAGAAGTATAAGTCAGATGCAGGCTGTAGTCTTGCCTATGGGAGAGAAAGGGGAAATACAGAAAATAATGATAATGCGACCAGGGGAAGTTTATGATTTACAGGAGGAGAAGGTTAGGACGATGTTACGTCAGTTCGAATTGAAGGAACTTAAAATGAGGGTTTAATCAGTGTATGCGTAGCAAAAGAAAAAGGGAGGATTGTGAGGGATAAAGTGATTAAACCCTATTAAAGAAAGGAGTTTTAAAGAGAATTCAAAACAGAGAGGGCTGGAGAGGAGATTCTGACAGCAGTTTCTGAAAATTGCCAGACCCATCCTTGAGGCCTTGAGTAAGAAGGAAGATAGCTTTGTCTTGCCTAGAGAAAGGGGGTGATGTAGAGAAATCCCTGTCAGTGGAAAGGAGTGATGGATGGGACCCTAGTCACTATAGCTTAGCTTTAGTGCTGATATAGGAAAACTGAGAGGTTTCACTAGGAGGTGAGCAAAAGTGGGCCAGGTCATGAGCAATTGAGCATGGGCTTAATAGAAAAAATGAATATTACAACACACCCCTGGTCAAGAAATTGCTCATTACCATGAACATGCAATGTATGATGTGGGAGGTCCGAGGGGATGTACGGTGGGTTGTACCTACAGATTGTGTACCTCCGACTCTGATTGGAGAGAGGTCCGGAGGAGAAATTGAATGTAAGATTTTGTGTATAAAAGGGGATGATCTCCCTGGCTTCAGTGTGTCTCGAGTTGGAGAGGCACCCGGTCTGCAGACTCGTAAAATAAAGAAATCTCTTGCTTCCAGGATTTAGTCTTTGAGTATTTATTGTGAGCATAAAGGGTATCTCACACTATGTTTCTATGATAGTCCCTGCCTCAACTACCTTCTCTGGCAGCTCGTTCCATATACCCACCATCCTCTCTCTCTCCTTACTTCTATCACACTCTCCCTCTCCCTCCCTCCACCTCTCTCTCTCTCTCTTTCCTCATTCTCATTCAGTCTCTCCCCCTCTATCTCCCCCTCTCACTCTCTCTCATACTCTCCTTCTCTCTCACTCACTCAGCTTGTCTGTGGGATCATGGTCGTCGGACAAGTAGGAGGAGGAGTTTCTTAAACTGTGACCCCTGGTTCTGGACTCCCCCAACATCAGGAACATTGTTCCTGCATCTAGCCTTCACTCATTTAATAATGTTAATATGTTTCTATAAAGATCTCTTCTTAATCCTTTCTCAATTCCAGCAAAATACAAGCCCAGTCGACCCATTCTTTCATGATATGTCAGTCTCGCCATCCCGGGTATTAACCTGGTGAACTTACGCTGCACTCCTCAATAGCAAGAATGTCCATTCCTCAAATTAGGAAAGGTACAGAAGTGTGAAAATGCGCACCTCCAGATTCAGGGACAGTTTCTTTCCAGCTGATACAAGGCAACTGAATCATCCTACCACAACCAGATAGCAGTGTTGAACTACTATCTACTCCAACGGTGACCCTCGGACTATCCTTGCTGGGTTTATACATGTATCTATACATTGTAAATAGCTCAATTGTAATCATGTATTGTCTTTCTGCTGACTGTTTTTTAACACGTGACAAAAAACCTTTCTCTGCACATGTGACAATAAACTCAACTGAACTGAGTTCCTTGTATTTAACACTTGTCCAGTTGGTTATAACCACTGTGACGGTCATATGGTGAAGTGGTTTATTCCCTCTCTCTATCCCTCACTCTCCCACATTCTCCATCTCCACCCTCTTCCCCCTTTCTCTTCACCTCTCTCACCCCTTCTCCCACGCCCACCTCTCTCTCCCCCTCGACCTCCTCTCTCTCTCCCCACCATCTCTCTCCCCCTCTCTCTCCCCCATCAGATGGGCAGCCTACCTGTGACACCAGTTTGCCAAGCTGGTGGAGCTGTGATGTGTGAGGGAACTTCACAGCTCTCCCTCCGCTGTTTATGTAAACACCTCACTCGCCCCTCCTTCTATCCCTCCCCCTCTCTCTCCCTCACTCCCTCCCTCCCTCCCTCTATCTCTCACCCTCTCTCTCCCTCACTCCCTCCCTCCCTCCCTCTCTCCCCCTCTCCCCCCACCTCCCAGCTGCAGCCTGGGATCCGTGCAGCATTCCTGGGATTCACACCTTCCCGCTCTGCTGGATCTGATCTGGAACGCTGGGACTCGGTGGCTGTGACAACTCCCCGGGAGAGAGGGAGGGGGAGAGAAAGGGAGGGAGGGGGAGAGAAAGGGAGGGAGGGGGAGAGAAAGGGAGGGAGGGGGAGAGAAAGGGAGGGAGGGAGAGGGAAAGAGGGTGGGTGGGAGAGAAGGGGAAGAGAGAGCGGGAAGGTGGGGGGAGGTAGCGAAGGAGGGAGGGTGGGAGAGAGGTAGAGGTGAGATTGGGGGGGTATAGAAGGAGAGAGGGAGGGATGGGGAGAGGGAGGGAATGAAAATGGTGTGAGGGAAGTAGAGAGAGGGGGCAGAGAAAGCGAGGGTGGAAAAAAGGTAGGGAGGGAGGAAGAGAGAAGAAGGGAGAGAGGGAGGGAGTGATAAATAGAGGGGGGAGATAGGTGGCAAGGGGATGTGGGGTAGAGAGGGAGGAAAGGGGAAGAGAGGGGGGGATGTGGGAGAGGGAGAGTTGTATATAATTTCTTGGTTTCTTCCCGGCTGTAATCAGGCAACTGAACCATCCTCTCACCAACAAGAGAGCAGACCTGACCTCCCATCTACCTCATTGGAGACCCTGGAACTATGTTTAATCGGACTTTACTAGACTTTATCTTGCACTAAACGTTCTTCCCTTTATCCTGTATCTGTGCACTGTGTCTGGCCAGATTGTAATCATGTCCAGTCTTTCCGCTGACTGGATAGTCAGCAACAATAAAGCTGTCCACTCCACCTCAGTACAAGTGGCAATAATCTAAAGTCAACTATTGGATACATTTCCATTCCTGGACTCAATTATTCAAGATTGCAAATGTTCAGGAAGGAACTGCAGATGCAGTTTAAAGATGACGGCCTTTGCCATAATTGCCTTTGCCCTTTGCCAGGGTTCCAGCAACTATGTTACAGAGAAAGGTTGAACAAGTTAGGTCTTTATTCTTTGGAGCGCAGAAGGTTAAGGGGGGACTTGATTGAGGTCTTTAAAATGATGAAAAGGGATAGACAGAGTTGACGTGGATACGTTTTTCCCATTGAGGGTAGGGAAGATTCAAACAAGAGGGCATGACATGAGAATTAAGGGACAGAGGTTTTGGGGTAACGTGAGGGGGAACTTCTATATTCAGAGGGTGGTGGCTGTGTGGAATGAGCTTCCAGCAGAAGTGGTGGAGGCAGGATCGATTTTAACATTTAAGAGTAAAGTGGATAGGTATATGGGCGTGAAGGGAATGGAGGGGTATGGTCTGAGTGCAGGTAGATGGGACTAGGGGAAAACAAATGGTCGGCACGGACTGGAAGGGCCGAGAGGGCCTGTTTCCGTGCTGTAATTGTTATATGGTTATAATCGTTCTAGGTGTGTATCCACCGTTTACTGATTCATTGTTTTTCCAGGAAATAATTTTATTCTAATTTTAGAAGCTGGTTCTTCCCTTAGGCAACAGCGGCTTTGAGCAGGTTGGCCTTCATGTGTCAGGGTGTGTTGTACAGGAGAGGGATCTAATAGTCCAGATACACACTCCACTCCCCTCCATCCCTCCTCCTCCATCCATCTCCCCACTTCATTTCACCCTCTCTCCCCTCCTTTTCGGTCTCGCACTCCCACTTCCTCCCCCCTCTCTCTGTGTCTCTCTCTCTTTCTCTCTCTCTCTCTCTCCCTCTCCCCCTCTCTCTCTCCCCCACCCTCTCCCCTCCATCCATCTCTCCCCTGCCGTTCCCCAATCTCTACCTCCATCTGACTCTCTCCCACTCTCTCTCCCTCCCTCCCCATGAACTCACCCTCACCCTCACCCTCTCTCTCCCTCACTCCCACCCTCCCTAACACCACCTTTATGTCCCCAGCCCTCCCCGTCTCTGTAACCCCTCCCTCCCTTCCTCCCTCGCTCCCTCTCTCTCTCCATCTTGCTCCCCTTGCTCCCCTCCCCTCTCCCCCTCCCTCCCCCACCTCTCCTTTCTCCCGCCCTCCCTCCACACTTCCACACACAATTCCCTGACCTATTACAGCTGTTATTTTTTGCTGACTGCGCGATAATTCACCCGAAGCCAAGCAACATAACAACTTGGACACAAAACAATATCTGGTCAGGTCATCTCAAAGTAGAGCAATGTGGTATGTCTCACGGGACTCTCCCCTCCCCCGCCTCTCTCCCCTCCCCGCCTCTCTCTCTCTCTCTCTCTCCACCTCCCTCTCTCTTTCTCCCTCAACCTTCCTCCCTCTCCCTCTCCCTCTCGCTCTCTCTCTCCCTCGCTCTTCCCCCCCACCCCCTCTCTCACTCCCACCCTCCCTTTCTCTCTCTTCCTCCCCCTCTCAACGATGTTACCACGACTCGAGGGTGTGAGCTACAGGGAGAGGTTGAGTATGCTAGGTCTCTATTCCTTGGAGCACAGGAGGATGAGGATCTTATACAAGATCATGAGAGAATAGATCGGGTAGATGCACAGAGTCTCTTGCCCAGAGAAGGGAAATCAGGGACCAGAGGACATAGGTTCATGGTGAAGGGGAAAATATTTAATAGGTATCTGAGAGGTAACATTTTCACACAAAGGGTGATGGGTGTATGGGACAAGCTGCCAGAGGAGGTAGTTGAGGCTGGGACTATCCCAACATTTAAGAAACAGTTAGACAGGAACATGGACAAGACAGATTTGGAGGATATGGACCAAACGCTGCAAGTGCGACTAGTAGCACATTGTTAGAAACATAGAAATTAGGTGCAGGAGCAGGCCATTCGGCCCTTCGAGCCTGCACCGCCATTCAATATGATCATGGCTGATCATCCAACTCAATATCCTGTACCTGCCTTCTCTCCATACCCTCTGATCCCTTCAGCCACAAGGGCCACATCCAACTCCCCCTTAAATATGGCCAACGAACTGGCCTCAACTACCATTTGTGGCAGAGAATTCCACAGATTCACCACTCTCTGTGTGAAAAACGATTTTCTCATCTCGGTCCTAAAAGACTTCCCCTTTATCCTTAAACTGTGACCCCTTGTCCTGGACTTCCCCAACATCGGGAACAATCTTCCTGCATCTAGCCTGTCCAACCCCTTAAGAATTTTGTAAGTCTCTATGAGATCACCCCTCAATCTTCTAAATTCCAGCGAGTACAAGCCGAGTCTATCCAGTCTTTCTTCATATGGAAGTCGTGCCATCCCAGGAATCAGTCTGGTGAACCTTCTCTGTACTCCCTCTATGGCAAGAATGTCTTTCCTCAGATTAGGAGACCAAAACTGTACGCAATACTCCAGGTGTGGCCTCACCAAGACCCTGTACAACTGCAGTTTCCACACTGTATCACTCTCTGACTGACTCTCCCTCCCTCTCTCCGCTCTCTCCCCCCTCCCCTCTCCCTCTCACCCCAACCCTCTCTGTCCCTTTCTCTTTCTATATCCCTCTCTCTTCCTCTCCACTCTCCCCCGCTCTCTCCCCCTCGCTCTCCCTCCCACGCTCCCTCCCTCTCTCTATCTCCCCCTCTCTCTCTCACTGCGTCCCTCTCTCTCTCTCTCTCTCTTCCGCCCTCGCTCCCTCCCTCTCTCCCTCTCTCCTCCGTCCCTCTCTCTATCCCTCTCCCTCCCCCCTCTCTTTCCCTCTCTCTCTCTCGCTCTCTCTCTCTGGGGGCGTCTCTCGTTACCTGAAGCCAACCCGATCCCTGTGTGGGGAGCTGACGGGAGGGAGGGAGGGAGAGAGAGAAAGAGGGAGTGGGGAGAAAGGGAGGGAGGGTAGATAGAAGAGGGGAGGGGAGGGAGAGAGAGGGAGGGAGGGAGTGACTAAAGGAGAGGCAGAGCGATGGAGGGAGGGAGAAAGTGAGGGTGGGAGGGAGGGAAGGAGAGAGAGGAGGGTTAGAGGGAGGGAGGGAGAGAATGGCAAAGGGGAGAGGTCATATCCTCAGAGATGTGTACTCCCAGCTATTTAAAACAGCTCACCCTTTCCACAGTATCCCAAATTGTCCTCAATGGTGTCTACGTCCTCGGATGATGTGCCCTCCTAAAGTCCACGATCAGCTCCTTAGTTTTTTTGATGTTCAAGAGGAGGCTGTTGTCCTGACACCGGAGTGCCAGGTCAGCCACCTCCTCCCGGTAGGCCTTCTCATCTTTGTCTGAGCTCAGGCCCAGCACCACAGTGTCATCAGCAAACTTGATTATCTTTGGTTAATTAGCTTCGGTAAAGATTGTAAATTATCCTTAGTGTAGAAAATGTTAAATCCCTCAGAGTCAATATCACCAACAACTTCTCCTGGGCCACCCATATTGAAGTAATGATCAAGAAAGCATTGCAACACCTCTACTTCCTTAGAAGGTTTAGGAAGTTCGGCATGTCCCCTACAAATCTCACTATCATCTACTGATGCACCACAGAAAGCATTTTATTGGGATGCATCGCAGCATGGTTTGGGAACGGCTCCATCCAAGACAGCAAGAAATTACAACGAATTGTAGACGTAGCCCAGACCATCGCACAAACCAACCTCCCTTCATCGATCATCTCCACCTCATGCTGCCTCGGCAAGGCCAGCAGCATAATCAAGGACCAGTCTTACCCCGGTCACTCCCTCTTCTCCCCTCTCCCATTGGGCAAGAGGTATAGAAGTGTGAAAACGCACACCTCCAGATTCAGGGACTGTTTATTCCCAGCTGTTACCAGGCAAAAGAATCATCTTGCACCCAGAGCGCGGGTCCTGAACTACTATCGGCCTCATTGGTGACCCTCGGACTAACCTTGATCGGACTTTGGTAGACAAAACTGCTGGAGAAACTCAGCGGGTGCAGCAGCATCTATGGAGCGAAGGAAATAGGCAATGTTTTGGGCTGAAACCCTTCTTCAGACTGATGGAGGTTGGGGGGGGGGGTGGGTGGGGGAGAAGAAAGGAAAAATGAGGAGGATGAGCCCGAGGGGTGAGGGAGAGCTAGGAAGGGGAGGATACAGCAAGGGCTAATGGAATTGGGAGAATTTAATGTTCAGGCCACCGGGATGCAGACTACCCAAGAGGAATATGAGGTGCTGTTCCTCCAATTTACGGTGTTGCTCACTCTGGACATGGAGGAGGCCCAGGACAGAAAGATCGGATAGGGAATGGGAGGGGGAGTTGAAGTGCTGAGGTCAGGTTGGGTAATGCGGACCGGTCGGAGGTGTTCGGCAAAACGATCGCCAAGCCTATGCTTGGTCTCACCGATGTAGATCAGCTGACATCTAGAGCAGCGGACGCAATAGATGAGGTTGGAGGAGATGCAGGTGAACCTCTGTCGCACCAGCGTCTGCAGTTCCTCCTTAAACATTTGACCGGACTTTACCTTGTTCTAAACGTTATTCCCTTATCATGTATCATACACTGTAAATGGCTCGATTGCAATTATGTATTGTCTTTCTGCTGACTGGTTAACACAGAACAAAAGCTTTTCACGACTCCTCGGTACACGTGACTAGTGTAAACTCAACCCAACTTAAACTAATCTGTGCTCTCCCTGTGACCAGGTGGGTTTTCGCTGGGTGATCCGGTTTCCTCACATACTCCAAAGATGTTTAGGTTTATGGGTTAATTTGGCTTCGGTAAAAATTGTAAGGATAGTGTTAGTGTACGGGGTGATCGCTGGTCGATCTCTAAATGTGTCTAAAAGACTCCCCAGAGCCCAACCATTCACTGTGTAGGTCCTGCCCATGTTAGACTTTCCAATATGCAACACCTCACATTTCTCTGCATTAAATTCCATCAACCATTCCTCAGCCCACCTGCCCTATTGATCAAGATGCTGCTGCGATTGTTGACAACCACCTTCACGATGGGCATTACCACCCACTTTTGTATCATCTGCATGGTTCCTTGAAGGTCGTCGCAGGTAGATATGGTGGTCAAAAATACTTTTGGCACTTTGACCTTCATCAGTCAGAGTATTGAGTATAGAAGTTGGGAGGTCATGTTGCAGTTATATAAGACGTTGGTGAGACTGCATTTACAATATTGTGTTCAGTTCTGGGCACCATGTTATAGGAACGATATTGTCAAGCTTGAAAGGTTTCAGAAAAGATTTACGAGGATGTTGCGCGGACTAGAAGGTGTGAGCTATAGGGAGAGGTTGAGTCGGCTGGGTCTCTATTCCATGGAGCAAGGGAGGATGAAGGGAGATTTTCCAGAAATGTACAAAATCATGAGAGGAATAGATCGGGTAGATGCACAAAGTCTCTTGACCAGAGTAGGGGAATCGAGTACCAGAGGACAAAGGTTCAAGGTGAAAGGGAAAAGATTTAATAGGAATCTGGGGGGTAACTTTTTCACACAAAGGGTGGTGGGTGTATGGAACAAGCTGTCAGAGGAGGTAGTTGAGGCTGGGACTATCGTTTAAGAAACAGTTAGACAGCTACATGGATAGGACAGGTTTGGAGGGATATGGACCAAACGCAGCCCATATCCCTCCAAATCTAGACTTTCAGAAAGCCTTTGGTAAGGTCCCGCACGGGAGACTGGTGACTAAAATTGGAGCACATGGTATTGGGGGTAGGGTGTTGACATGGATAGAAAATTGTTTGGCAGACCGGAAGCAAAGAATAGGAGTGAAGGGTCCTTTTCAGAATGGCAGGCAGTGGCGAGTGGAGTGCCGCAGGGCTCGGTGTAGGGGCCACAACTGTTTACCATATATACAAATGATTTGGAAGAGCGAATTAGGAGCAACACTAGCAAGTTTGCGGATGACACAAAGCTGGGTGGCAGTGTGAACTGTGAAGAGGATGTTAGGAGGTTGCAGGGGGACCTGGACAGGTTGAGTGAGTGGGCTGATGCCTGGCAGATGCAGTATAATATAGATAAATATGAAGTTATCCACTTTGGCAGCAAAAACAAGGGGTATCTCAATGGGCTTAGGTTAGGTAAGGGGGAGGTACAGCGAGACCAGGGTGTCCTTGTACACCAGTCATTGAAAGTTGGCATGCAGGTACAGCAGGCAGTGAAGAAATCTAATGGAATGTTGGCCTTCATAACAAGAGGATTTCAGTAGAGGAGTAAAGAGGTTCTTCTGCAGTTGTATAGGGCTCTGGTGAGACCACATCTGGAGTATTGTGTACAGTTTTGGTCTCCTCATTTGTGGAAGGACATCCTTGTGATTGAGGCAATGCAGTGTAGGTTCACGAGATTGATCCCGGGGATGGCAGGACTGTCATATGAGGAAAGATTGAAAAGACTAGGCTTGTATTCACTGGAGTTTAGAAGGATGAGGGGAGATCTTATAGAAACATATAAAATTATAAAAGGACTGGAAAAGCTAGATGCAGGAAAAATGTTCCCAATGTTGGGTGAGTCCAGAACCAGGGGCCACAGTCTTAGAATAAAGGGGAGGCCATTTAAGACTGAGCTGAGAAAAAGCTTTTTTTACCCAGAGAGTTGTGAATTTATGGAATTCCCTGCCACAGAGGGCAGTGGAGGCCAAATCACTGGATGGATTTAAGAGAGTTGGATAGAGCTCATGAAGCTAGAGGAGTCAAGGGATATGGGGAGAAGGCAGGCACGAGTTATTGATAGCGGACGATCAGCCATGATCACAATGAATGGCGGTGCTGGCTCGAAGGGCCGAATGGCCTCCTCCTGCACCTATTTTCTATGTTTCTATGTTTCTATGATAGTCCCTGCCTCAACTACCTTCTCTGGCAGCTCGTTCCATATACCCACCATCCTCTCTCTCTCCTTACTTCTATCACACTCTCCCTCTCCCTCCCTCCACCTCTCTCTCTCTCTCTTTCCTCATTCTCATTCAGTCTCTCCCCCTCTATCTCCCCCTCTCACTCTCTCTCATACTCTCCTTCTCTCTCACTCACTCAGCTTGTCTGTGGGATCATGGTCGTCGGACAAGTAGGAGGAGGAGTTTCTTAAACTGTGACCCCTGGTTCTGGACTCCCCCAACATCAGGAACATTGTTCCTGCATCTAGCCTTCACTCATTTAATAATGTTATATGTTTCTATAAGATCTCTTCTTATCCTTCTCAATTCCAGCAAATACAAGCCCAGTCGACCCATTCTTTCATGATATGTCAGTCTCGCCATCCCGGGTATTAACCTGGTGAACTTACGCTGCACTCCCTCAATAGCAAGAATGTCCTTCCTCAAATTAGGAAAGGTACAGAAGTGTGAAAATGCGCACCTCCAGATTCAGGGACAGTTTCTTTCCAGCTGATACAAGGCAACTGAATCATCCTACCACAACCAGATAGCAGTGTTGAACTACTATCTACCTCAACGGTGACCCTCGGACTATCCTTGCTGGGTTTATACATGTATCTATACATTGTAAATAGCTCAATTGTAATCATGTATTGTCTTTCTGCTGACTGTTTTTTAACACGTGACAAAAAACCTTTCTCTGCACATGTGACAATAAACTCAACTGAACTGAGTTCCTTGTATTTAACACTTGTCCAGTTGGTTATAACCACTGTGACGGTCATATGGTGAAGTGGTTTATTCCCTTCTGGGCCTGCTTTCCATTGGTAAGATCACAAGTTTATAAACCATCATAATCAGAGATGACCTCATAATGTGCCTGGCCGGCGACCTCACAGTGAAGTGCATCCGTAACCATGAGAGACGGGCTCCATTCCATCTGTCAACTTGGCAAACTGGCTCCATTTCATCTGTCAACTTTAAGTGGGTACGCAATACACCCATTGCCTGGCATTGAAACAGCTGGTAGCTACTAGAGGTCAAAACTAACCTTCAGGGTGTGGATCAATAACGCAAGCAAGGAGTTTCGAGAATGCCGGTGAAAAAGGAAAGCGCCAAGCAGACTTACAAGAGGAGATCTAAGGTAGATCTGAATCTGTTAATAGACCAAGATAAAAGGTGGAGTGACTCAGCGGGTCTTATTCTTAAACTGTGACCCCTGGTTCTGGACTCCCCCTACATTAGGAACATAGGGACGTAGGGCTCTGAGCTTTTCTTTATGGGAGAGAATCCTATCCATCCAGTGACAATCCTATCTCCAGTCTCCAACATTCCCCCACCTGTCCTTTCCCCCCTCCCCTACCCAGCCTGCTACCCTCTCTGGACATTTATATATCCACTGTTGGTGCAACAACTGTCTTGACTTCTCTACTCCACTGGTCCACTCAAACCGGAAGGGTCCCGACCTGAAACGACAAATGTTAGGGAGCATCTCTGGAGAACATGGTGGATGGCTGTTTGTCAGGTTGGAAGCCGGTGACCAGTGGGGTGCCTCAGGGATCTGTGTTGGGTCCACTGTTGTTTGTCATGTACATCAATGATCTGGATGATGGGGTGGAAAATTGGATAAGTAAGTATGCAGATGATACTAAGATAGGTGGTGTTGTGGATAAAGAAGTAGATTTTCGAAGTCTACAGAGAGATTTGGGACATTTGGAAAAGTGGGCTGAAAGATGGCAGATGGAGTTTAATGCTGATAAGTGTGAAGTGCTACATCTTGGCAGGACAAATCAAAATATGACGTACATGGTTAATGGTAGGGAATTGAGGAATGCTGTGGAACAGAGGGATCTAGGAATAACTGTGCATAGTTCCCTGAAGGTGGAATTGCATGTAGATAGGGTGGTAAAGAAAGCTTTTGGTGTGCTGGCCTTTATAAATCAGAGCATTGAATATAGTAGGGAAGTAATGTTAAAATTGTACAAGGCATTGGTAAGGTCAATTCTGGAGTATGGTGTACAATTTTGGTCGCCTAATTATAGGAAGGATGTCAACAAAATAGAGAGAGTACCGAGGAGATTTACTAGAATGTTGCCTGGGTTCCAGCAACTAAGTTACAGAGAAAGGTTGAACAAGTTAGGTCTTTATTCTTTGGAGCGCAGAAGGTTAAGGGGGGACTTGATTGAGGTCTTTAAAATGATGAAAGAGATAGACAGAGTTGACGTGGATAAGCTTTTCCCATTGAGGGTAGGGAAGATTCAAACAAGAGGGCATGACATGAGAATTAAGGGACAGAAGTTTAGGGGTAACATGAGGGGAACTTCTTTACTCAGAGAGTGGTGGCTGTGTGGAATGAGCTTCCAGCAGAAGTGGTGGAGGCAAGACCGATTTTAACATTTAAAAGTAAAGTGGACAGGTATATGGACGTGAAGGGAATGGAGGGGTATGGTCTGAGTGCAGGTAGATGGGACTAGGGGAAAATAAATGTTCGGCACGGACTGGAAGGGTCGAGAGGGTCTGTTTCAGTGCTGTAATTGTTATATGGTTATATGGTTATAACATGGATAGGTGACATTTCACAGCGGGCTGGAGTAACTCTACGGCTCAGGGCTCATCTCTGGATAACATGGATAGGTGACGTTTCGCAGAGTGCTGGACTTACTCAGCGGGTCAGGCAGCATCTCTGGCGTACATGGATAGATGACATTTCACAGAGTGCTGGAGTAACTCAGCGGGTCAGGCAGCATCTCTGGAGAACATGGATAGGTGACGTTTCACAGGACAATGACGCTGGTTGGAGAACTAGGGTGGGGGAGGGATGGAGAGAGAGGGAACGCAAGGGTTACTTGAAGTTGGAGAAATCACTATTCATATCGCTGAGTTGTAATCGCCTGTCCTGCTGAGTTTCTCCAGCATTGTGTGCCTATCTTCAGTGTAAACCAGCATCTGCTGTTCCTGCACATTTTGTCTTGCCCACATTGACCAAGGTGCTCCATCTGCACTAGTCCCACCTGCCTGCATTTGCTCTATATCTCTCCATACATATCCTGTCCATGTACCTGTCAAGAGTCAAGAGTGTTTTATTGTCATATGTTACAAAATGTACAATTAAATACTGACTTACGATACGATAGAACTTTATCTATCCAAGGAGGGAGATTGTGTTATAAAACAAGATAAAGGTCATGGTGGCGCAGCAGTAGTGTTGCTGCCTTACAGCAAATGCACGCCGGTGATCCAGGTTCGATCCCGATTACGGGTGCTGTCTGTACAGAGTTTGTACATTCTCCCCGTGACCTGCGTGGGTTTTCTCCGAGCTCTTCGGTTTTCTCCCACACTCCAAAGACGTACAGGATTGTAGGTTAATTGGCTTCAGTAACATTGTAATTGTCCCTAGTGTGTGGAGTAGAGCTAGTGTACGGTATGATCGCTGGTTAGTGTTAACATGCGGGGATCGCTGGTCGGCATGGACCCGGTGGGCTAAAGGGCCTTCTTCTACGTTGTATCTCTGAACTAAACTAAACTAAACTAATCTAAACATGAAACATGAAATTAAAATGACGAGTGGAAAGGATTGGGGATGTGCAAAGATTGGGGAGGGGGAGGGTGATGGGGGTAGTCAGTCTTCCTCATGACAGAAGGGGATGAGGTTGTACAGTTTGATAGCCACGGGGAAACAGGATCTCCTGTGGCATTCTGTGCTGCATCTTGGTGGAACTAGTCTGTTGCTGAAGGTGCTCCTCAGTGTGTCATGGAGTGGGTTACGTAGCAGCAGAGCAGTAATGTAAACATATTGCACTATAAAACACTCACTAAACAGCAAAACATTTTCAGTGTATATTAGAGAAACAGACAATTAGTCCAAATAGTCGTGTCCAAATATCTTCTAAATACCATTGTACCAGCCTCCACTACCTCCTCTGGCAGCTTGCTCCATATACCCACCTCCTGGGTGAAGGGAGTGAATTAATTATGGTAGACAAAAATACTGGAGAAACTCAGTGGGTGAGGCATGCTGCCTCATCCTCTGAGTTTCTCCAACATTTTTGTCAACCTTCAATTTTTCCAGCATCTGCAGTTCTTCCGTTATGAGTTAATTATGGTAATGCATTAGGAATGTTGGATTCAGCCGAGTCTTAAACGATGCCTCTGCAGAATAATCTATTCAATTTTGGACTAATCATGCCTTTTTTGTTGATGGGGTGAGAAAACGTGAATCTTTGAGGCTGGGCAAATAACCATGGGTCAGGCAAACTAGTTTAAATTGGACAAATTGCATTTTCACTTCAAATGAAATAAATTGGCTTGTTTAACCGTTGCTTATTCTTCCACATGAACCCGTTTACAACATCTGTTGACTCCTTTTACTTAAAATTCTTTTAAAATAAGTTTCGACTTACTCAAAGCTTCACTTGTAAACCCAACTTTTTCCATCTTTGAACCATGAATTGGAGACCTAAAAATCTCTGTCGAATTGGTTATCAAAATTACCATGTGCTCCCTGGAATGACGCCAGCACTTGGGAACATTTTCATTATAATTCTTCACTTTTCCTTCAAATTCGATTTTTTTTAAAAAGGTTCAGCTTTTGAACTTTAAACAGCCCTTTTATTTTAAATATCCTTCGCAGACTCGGTGCGCTGAAGGGCCTGTTTCCACTCTGCATCTCTAAAACTAAAACTAAACTCACGCGCACGGCTTGTTGTGGGAATTACAGAGACATTGCTGCAAGAGAGCCAGGGATGGGAACTGAATATTCAAGGGCATACCTCCTATTGAAAAGACAGACAGGTGGGCAGAGGGTGTGCTGTAGCTCTGTTTGTGAGGAATGAAATTCAGTCCCTTGCAAGGGGTGACATTGAAACAGGAGATGTGCAATCAGTATGGATAGAACTAAGGAATTGTAAGGGTAAACATTCACTAATGGGACCTATCTAAAAGCCCCCAAACAGTAGCATGAATATTGGCTGCAAGTTGATTCAGGAATTAAAATTGGCATGTAGTATAGATAATGCTACAGTTGTTATGGGAGATTTCAACATGCAGGTAGACTGGGAAAATCAGGTTGGTACTGGACCCCAAGAAAGGGAGTTTGTGGAGTGCATCCATGATGGATTCTTAGAGCAGTTTGTATTGGAGCCTACCAGGGAGAAAGCAATTCTGGATTTAATGTTATGTTATGAACTGGATTTGATAAAGGAACTTGAGGTTAAGAAGTCATTAGGAGATAGTGACCATAATTGGGAGAAATTCAGAGACCAGCAGAGGAGGACAAAGGGCTTAATTAGGAAAGGAAAAATAGATTATGAAAGAAAACTGGCAGGGAACATAAAAACTGACTGCAAAAGTTTTTATAGATATGTGAAGAGAAAGAGGTTAGTTAAAACAAATGTAGGTCCCTTGCAGTCAGAAACAGGTGAGTTGATCATGGGGAACAAGGATATGGCGGACCAATTGAATAACTACTTTGGTTCCGTCTTCACTAAGGAAGACATAAACAATCTGCCTGAAATAGCAGGGGACTGTGGGTCAAAGGAGGAATTGAGTGAAATCCAGGTCAGTCGGGAAGTGGTGTTGGGTAAATTGAATAGATTAAAGGCCGATAAATCCCCAGGGCCAGATAAGGGAGAACCAGTGGATGTGGTATATCTGGACTTCCAGAAGGCTTTCGACAAGGTCCCACATAAGAGATTAGTATACAAACTTAAAGCATACGGTATTAGGGGTTCAGTATTGATGTGGATAGAGAACTGGCTGGCAAACAGGAAGCAAAGAGTAGGAGTAAACGGGTCCTTTTCACAATGGCAGGCAGTAACTAGTGGGGTACCGCAGGGCTCAGTGCTGGGACCCCAGCTATTTACAATATATATTAATGATCTGGATGAGGAAATTGAAGGCAATATCTCCAAGTTTGCGGATGACACTAAGCTGGGGGGCAGTGTTCGCTGTGAGGAGGATGCTAGGAGACTGCAGGGTGACTTGGATAGGCTGGGTGAGTGGGCAAATGTTTGGCAGATGCAGTATAATGTGGATAAATGTGAGGTTATCCACTTTGGTGGCAAAAACAGGAAAGCGGACTATTATTTAAATGGTGGCCGATTGGGAAAAGGGGAGATGCAGCGAGACCTGGGTGTCATGGTACACCAGTCATTGAAAGTAGGCATGCAGGTGCAGCAGGCAGTGAAAAAAGCGAATGGTATGTTAGCTTTCATAGCAAAAGGATTTGAGTACAGGAGCAGGGAGGTTCTACTTCAGTTGTACAGGGTCTTGGTGAGACCACACCTGGAGTATTGCGTGCAGTTTTGGTCTCCAAATCTGAGGAAGGACATTATTGCCATAGAGGGAGTGCAGAGAAGGTTCACCAGACTGATTCCTGGGATGTCAGGACTGTCTTATGAAGAAAGACTGGATAGACTCGGTTTATACTCTCTGGAATTTAGGAGATTAAGAGGGGATCTTATAGAAACTTACAAAATTCTTAAGGGGTTGGACAGGCTAGATGCAGGAAGATTGTTCCCGATGTTGGGGAAGTCCAGGACAAGGGGTCACAGCTTAAGGATAAGGGGGAAATCCTTTAAGACCGAGATGAGAAAGACTTTCTTCACACAGAGAGTGGTGAGTCTCTGGAACTCTCTGCCACAGAGGGTAGTTGAGGCCAGTTCATTGGCTATATTTAAGAGTGAGTTGGATGTGGCCCTTGTGGCTAAGGGGATCAGAGGGTATGGAGAGAAGGCAGGTACCGGATACTGAGTTGGATGATCAGCCATGATCATATTGAATGGCGGTGCAGGCTCGAAGGGCTGAATAGCCTACTCCTGCACCTAATTTCTATGTTTCTATGTTTCTATAATATGGTCAAGTATAATTTACAATTGGAGAGGGAAAAGGGTGGATCGGAGGTGTCAGTGTTACAGTTGAATAAAGGGGACTATGGATCCATGAGGGAGGAGCTGGCCAAAGTTGACTGGAAAGATCCCCTGGCAGGGATGACAGTGGAACAACAATGGAAGGTATTTCTGGGAATAATACAGAAAGTGCAGGAATCAGTTAATTCCAAATATGAAGAAAGATTCCAAGGGAAGGGGCGAATTGGCTGACGAGGGATGTCAGGGACAATTTAAATGTAAAAGAGAAGAAGTACAACGTAACAAAGATGAGCGGGAAGCAAGAGGATTGGGTAATGTTTAAGGAGCAACAGAAGATAACTAAAAAGGCAATACGGGGAGAAAAGATGAGGTACGAACGTAAGCCAGCCAAGAATATAAAGTAGGATAGTAAAAGCTTATTTAGGTATGTGAAGAGGAAAAAGTTAGTTAAGACCAAAGTTGGACCCTTGAAGACTGAAAAAGGTGAATTTATTATGGGGAACAAGGAAATGGCAGATCAGTTCAACAGGTACTTTGGATCCGTCTTCACTAAGGAGGACATTAACAATCTTCCTGATGTACTGGTTGCCAGAGGATCGACAGTGACGGAGGAACTGAAGGAAATCCACATGAGGCAGGAAATGGTGTTGGGTAGACTGATGGGACTGAAGGCTGATAAATCCCCAATGCCTGATGGTCTGCATCCCAGGGTACTTAAGGAAGTGGTTCTAGAAATCATGATGCATTGGTGATCATTTTACAATGTTCTATAGATTCAGGATCAGTTCCTATGGATTGGAGGGTAGCTAATGTTATCCCACTTTTTAAGAAAGGCGGGAGAGGGAAAACAGGGAATTATAGACCAGTTAGCCTGACATTGGTGGTAGGGAAGATGCTGGAGTCAATTATAAAAGATTAAATCGCCGCACATTTGGATAGCAGTAACAGGATCTGTCCGAGTCAACATGGATTTACGAAGGGGAAATCATGCTTGACTAATCTTCTGGAATTTTTTGAGGATCTATCAAGGAAAATGGACAAGGGAGATTTAGTGGATGTAGTGTACTTGGACTTTCAGAAAGCATTTGATAAGATCCCACATAGGAGATTAGTGGGCAAAATTAGGGCACATGGTATTGGGGGTAGAGTGCTGACATGGATGGAGAAGTGGCTGGCAGACAGGAAACAAACAGTTGGGATTAACGGGTCCCTTTCAGAATGGCAGGCGGTGACTAGTGGGGTATTGCAAGTCGGTGCTGGGACCGCAGCTATTTACAATATACATCAATGATTTGGATGAAGGGATTCAAAGTAACATTAGCAAATTTGAAGATGACACAAAGCTGGGTGGCAGTGTGAACTGTGAGGAGGATGCTATGACAATAAAGGGTGATTTCGACAGATTGGGTGAATGGGCAGATGCATGGCAGATGGAGTTTAATGTGGATAAATGTGAGGTTATCCACTTTGGTAGCAAAAACAGGAAGGCTGATTATTATCTAAATGGTGTCAAGTTGGGAAAATGGGAAGTGCAACGGGATCTGGGGTTCCTTGCTCATCAGTCAATGAAAATAAGAATGCAGGTACAGCAGGCAGTGAAGCATGCAGGTACATTCGTGAAGAAAGCAAATGGCCTGTTGGCCTTCATAACAAGAGTATTTCAGTATAGGAGCAAAGAGGTCCTTCTACAGTTGTACAAGGCCCTAGTCAGACCACATCAGGCCCAGGGACTCAGAGATATGGGATGTAGACATTGTGCTGACGTTGCTTTCCCGATGGGTTCCAACTACATCCCTGTCCTTGGTCAAACATACTTACAAAGAGGTTATGCTCATGGCGCTGGTTACAGCGTAATGGATCCAGTCATTGCATAAGCTATGACTAGACAAGATGGTTACATCTGTAGACTATAACATTTTATGTTATGACTTAACAAGCAGAGCAGACCAGGGGCATCAGGTTTCAAACTAGAGGTTGGCATACCCTATGGACCTTCGGTTGTGTGTTATCACACTACAACAGTTTGTTAAGGTCACCAAGAGCCTTGGAGGCTCTGAACTAGCTATGTTGTTAGTTATATAAAACCTCATAAATAGGTATCAGTACAGACCACCTCCAGCTGGTTAAAATGGGGTCTGGCTTGTGCAGGAATGATCACTGACAGTCTTAATCTCACTCCACCACGGCTGCAACAACATCAGCAGCTAAGGTTATGGACGTTCCGCTGGACCACATCCTAGCAGCTGCAGGATGGTGTAACGGACGAACCTTTCCAATCATTTGATAACTAACCCATTGCCAGGTCTGGGGTATTTGCCACCCTATTTTAGGTTCTGTTTTATAGTTTCCTCCTGGATAAAAGGGGTTACTATTATTTTACTTTGGAGTCACTTGAGTGACTACGTGAAGAAGCCCCGCCAACGCATGCTCGGCATTATGTCGACGCATGTGGTACCGACAGGATGGAGAGCGCTGCTCCCACCAGCGGTAAGTTTAACCCGCAGGTAAGTCACTGTTGAACTTTCTTGCTAGGGTTTTTAAAAAACTCTGTAACTCTGGCTCGAAATACGGAGGCAGCTAGAGTGAAGGTATTTTAAACTGCGGTAATTGACTAGAACGCGCTGGAACCGCAGTTTCCGATTTAGATCAGATCGGGAGATAAGGGCTGCTTTAAAAGCCAGCTCCCGCGCTTTAACGCTATTTAGATCGGGTTTGGAGATAACGGCTGCGCTAAATGCTGGCTCCAAATACCCAGTAATTGTAACAATAAAGTCTGCACTGAGTATATGTTTCCAGATGCAGTTTTCTTTATGGAAATGTATATAACCCTGTGTGATACTGAGGTTAATACAAATATTCTGCAAGTAGAATGTGCCTGTCAGAATTACATTTTTTAAACATATATGGTTTATGCACAAATACAAAACAGTAAAGAAGTAACTCTCCTCCAAGGGAGGACAAGAATGTGGGGGAGGCTGGAAATGGAGAAAATGCTCCACACTTGACTTAGTCAAAAGTCCTTGACCCATGTATGTTTTCCTGTAAGGCAGCCTCCAAAGGAGTTTCCATACGCTGAGTATGGTGCCTATGAAAAAGGGATTCTGATTTTCCAGTACCTTGGTTAGGTCTGGATGAGATCCCTAGAGCAAGATAAAATGCTCCAAACTCTAATCAGTCAAGGGTTCTAAAGACCCATGAGATTCTAAGGCAGGCTCCGAAGGAGTTTCCATACACTGAGTATGGTGCCTATAAAGAATGAGAATCTCATTCACCAGTGCCTTACATAGATCTGGATGAAGTACTTAGAGCAAGATAAAATGCTCAAAAATCTAAACAATTAAGGGTTCTAAGACCCATGAGATTCTAAGGAAGGCTCCAAAGGAGTTTCCATACACTGAGTATGGTGCCTATGAAAAATGAGAATCTCATTCACCAGTGCCTTGTTTAGGTCTGGATGAAGTCTCCTAGAGCAAAGACCAGGGCAGGATGAAACTGACCCTGAAGCTGGTGTCTCTACATATGTGTATACACCAGAGCACAATAGAAATACTCCGGGTGTTCCTGATTTAGCACCATGTTTTGCTATATCGGTATGGACTGGTGAGGCTATGGATGAACCTGTAGGCCAACATTATTTGGTTTCTCACCTACTCCAAGAAACTGTTATGACTGAAACAGTAAAAAATATATAAAACACCCGTCTATTGTGCCTCGCTCAGGGTGCCTAGAGTAACTCAGTAATTGGGCACCCATGATTGTAACGATGCGAGGACAGGAAATGTGTTCCAGCATGTCCTCTAGCTGATATTCAGTTGGCATCACTGCATTTGGGGAAGACATACATGGGTCAATAATGTCCAATACTTTTAAGACATGCTTGCGTTACTCTGCAATGCGTATTCGAACCCAATTGTATGATGAAAATTGCCATTTGGCTAACATTATACCCAAAAAATGCAGGATTATGTGGGCAAGCTATAACCAGATTATGATTGATGAAAATCTACCCAAACAATTAAGGATATTTGCCTTATAAAATTTCCCATCCCTGCTTTAAGAAAACAAACAGGTTGAATACGAACCCCTATATTAAGAGAAGGGATCTTGTGGTTCATTTACGGAAGTACAGAAACGTCATTCCATCACACATGGAATTTCTGGGAAACGACCTCTGGTTGGTTGTAAGATTACAATTGTTTTGTAATTATGCATTAAATCTGATCGGCTTGGTGTTTGAATGTACCAGGAACTAGTCGGGTAGAGATAATATATCCCAGACACAGGTATGGGGGGTTCCAGGGTCATTCTGGGACTCACAAACTTAAATTTATAGTTCAGTATAGGCATTTAAAAAAGTACACTTCAACACTGTAATGAAGTTGTTATCACAAGGCTGCTATATGGCTATTATTAGACCTAAAAAAGATGCCTTATTATTCAGGTACTTAAATTAATTGGATGGGAAGGAATTACCTAATGGGTTAAAATCAGCCCTCAGATTGCTCACACAATTATTGAAACCAGCACTGGTGTTAATGAGGGCTCAGAATCACATTGTAATGACTTATCTAGAGGATATGTTAATTGTAAATGGGAGACAGCTGAAGAACTGGGTTCAGCGACCATAAGCTTATTTAAAGGCTAAGGTTCTGTACATCCAAACAACATGTAAGTTACAGGCATCCCAAACAATTGATTATTTGGGGTTTGTCATTAAAACATTTGATATGTCAGTAACTTCACCAACAATTAAGGTTGGGGGTGTTACAAATGTTACTTGTCTTGGGCATTATCCCACCATCCAAGAAGTAGCTACGGTTACTGGTAAAGTGATAGCAGCATTCCTGCTGTTGAATTGGGACCTCTGCATGATCAAAGTCTGCAAAGACCAGAGAATAAGCGTGAAAGTGTGCAGGTCATTGATTAGGTCCATGCAGTTATCAACTAAAAAGGTTGAGCCGAATTGCAATGATGGATTCTCAATGTTGCACAAGTTACTAGAAGTAAAATGTACTTGTTCAGCAGTTCAGTGGTATTACAGACTGACGGGATTGCTCTCGGATGGGGAGCCAAGGACAGCAACCTCAGTTGTGGTGGTCGATGGACTGTCCAAGCTGATTAATTCTCCAAGCACATGGTATGAAATATTTGGAGTTATTGGGGGCATTATGCATTGATAGCTGTTGCTCTACAATAAAGAACTTACATGTTCAATTACGAGTAGGCAATACCGCAGCTGTGGGAGAAGACAATATTGTGGTAAGACAACAGATCATGAAAGTTCAATGACAATACATAATGAATGTTAAAATTCAAAAAGTTCAAAAAGATTGTCAGACAGTATGAGTACCAAATATTGATCTGTTGTGTCTGGATTAAATCTCCAGTGGTAAATGTGTCTCATGGGAGCCAGACCCAGGAGCATTAGCAGTGGATGCATTCTCGCTACATTGGGGAAGTATAGTCTTTTATATTTTTTGCATTTTGCCTGATTAGGCAATGTGTCACCAAAATAGAGCAAGTCTCCGCAGAAGGCGTTTGGTGGTTCCAAACTGGTATTGTTCTCGGGGTTTTGGCTAAGATTAAGTGTAGTATCTGTTCTTATCAGTTAATATCTGATATGTCCCTTATCTACGGACCATTACTACACAGCTATTGTTCTCGTTGGTGCTCAGAATGATGATTCAGACATTCATGACAAATCCCAGGTGCAGTAATTGTTGGTAGATCCAGTAACAGCAGAAGTCATCCATTACATGACCGTATTAATTATTAATTGTGTTGTGGATAATGAAGTAGATTTTCAAAGTCTACAGAGAGATTTGGGCCATTTGGAAAAGTGGGCTGAAAGATGGCAGATGGAGTTTAATGCTGATAAGTGTGAAGTGCTACATCTTGCCAGGACAAATCAAAATAGGAAGTACATGGTAAATGGTAGGGAATTGAGGAATGCTGTGGAACAGTGGGATCTAGGAATAACTGTGCATAGTTCCCTGAAGGTGGAATCGCATGTAGATAGGGTGGTAAAGAAAGCCTTTGGTGTGCTGGCCTTTATAAATCAGAGCATTGAATATAGGATTAGGGAAGTAATGTTAACATTGTACAAGGCATTGGTAAGACCAATTCTGGAGTATGGTGTACAATTTTGGTCGCCTAGTTATAGGAAGGATGTCAACAAAATAGAGAGAGTACAGAGGAGATTTACTAGAATGTTGCCAGGGTTCCAGCAACTATGTTACAGAGAAAGGTTGAACAAGTTAGGTCTTTATTCTTTGTAGCGCAGAAGGTTAAGGGGGGACTTGATTGAGGTCTTTAAAATGATGAAAGGGATAGACAGAGTTGACGTGGATACGTTTTTCCCATTGAGGGTAGGGAAGATTCAAACAAGAGGGCATGACGTGAGAATTAAGGGACAGAAGTTTCGGGGTAACGTGAGGGGGAAATTCTTTACTCAGAGGGTGGTGGCTGTGTGGAATGAGCTTCCAGCAGAAGTGGTGGAGGCAGGATCGATTTTAACATTTAAGAGTAAAGTGGATAGGTATATGGACATGAAGGGAATGGAGGGGTATGGTCTGAGTGCAGGTAGATGGGACTAGGGGAAAACAAATGGTCGGCACGGACTGGAAGGGCCGAGAGGGCCTGTTTCCGTGCTGTAATTGTTATATGGTTATATGGTTATATGGTAATCTGCAGGTTCTGATGGAATGTCGGATAGGACCATGGATGACATAACTGCAGCTTGGAGAGATAGCATTAAGAAATAATATATGTTTCATATAAGGAATGGGAAATCTTTTGTATACAGTCAGATATATTTTATCATACTGCAAACATATTGAATGTATTGGAGTTCCTTGCTATGTTGCACCTGAGTTATAGCACCATTAATGGAGCTCGGAGTGCTTTGTCCTCCTATTTAGGACAATTTTCAGAACGACAATTTATCGGGTCTCCTTTAATATCCCGATTTATGAGAGGAATTTTAATAAAATCCTACCAAACCCAGATATACAGAAATCTGGGATGTCAGTATAGTTCTCACTTTGCTTCAGCAATGGACTCCATGTACGTCACTGTCTTTTCAGAGGTTAATATTTAAAGTGGTTATGCTCATGCCATTAATATCAGCACAATGAGTACCAACAATACAAATATTGTGGTTAGATTGTATACAGTTGGCTGTAAATAAAATAACATTTTACGTCAATAATCTAAGTAAGCAAAACAAGCCAAGAAAGGCTAGAACCAATGTAATCTTTAAGATATCTATCAACTAAACATTATGTGTGATTAAGCATCTGACAATATATATTGAATTAAGAGTCTCTGAGATTGTGAGACACCTATGTTCATTACCCACAAAAAACATATAAAAAAGTGACAGTACAAACTATTTCTAGATAGATAAACAGGTTCTGGATTAACTGAAGATCTGGAAGTTCTAGTCCTCTCTAATTCTTACTATGTTCAGTTCAACAACTGTTATCTGTGATTTCACACCACTGCTTTGAAGATTGACGCGCATGTGGGCTGATGGCCTTCACATAATCACTCATTGTAACTCCTCATAAAATAAAGATTGTGAATAAAATGTTATTAGCTAAGTATGTCCACATACAAGGAACTTACATTGGTACTTTGCTCGCAGGTAACAACAAGATATTCAGTTAAAATAAATTCAAATAAAAAATTAAATTAAAAATAAAATATTATAATTTAAACATGCAAAAATAAAGCACCAGAGTAAAAAGAGGTTACTGTCTTTTGGCTGTTGAATAGAGCTACTGTTCATGGGAAGAAGCTGTTTTTATGTCGGACTGTGGCAGTTTTGATAGTCCAGAGTCGCCTCCCAGAGGGAAGTGATTCAAAGAGTTTGTGGCCAGAGGCGAGAGTGGCAGAAAACATCTGCAACTGCGGTAGATTGTAGGTGGGGACTGCTCTCTGGTTGGTGATAGGATGGTTAGAACATAAAGTACAGCACAGGAACGGGCCCTTCAGCCCACAATGTATGTGCTGAACATGATGCCAGGCTAAACTCTCATCTACCTGTACATGATCCATATCCCTCTCTCCCCTCTACTTCCACATGCCCACCTAAAAGCTTCTTAAACATCCCTGTCATATCTGCCTCCACCACCTCCACAGGTCAGACATACCAGGCCCCCACCACTGCCCCGCGCATCCCCATTAAACTTTCCCCCTCTCACCTTATAATGATACCCTCTAGTCTTGGATATTTCCAGCCTGGGGTAAAAAGATTCTGAGTGTCTACCCTAACTGTGCTTCTCATAATTTTATATACTTCTAACTGGTCTCCTCTCAACCTCCGACATTGCAGAGAAAACAATGTAGGTCTATCCAACCTCTCCCTGTAGCTGAGGCCCATGAATCCGGGCGGCTTTCTGGTAAAACATTTTGTTTACAAAAAGTTAGAACCTTTTCCTCGTAAAACATTTTGTGCTGCGCACATCCATCTAACTCGTTCTAATGAGCAGTGGACGCAAGGAACTGCATATGCTCGTTTACATAAAAAGACAAAGTGCTGGAGTAACTCCGCAGTTGCTGGGGACCTGGTCTGGAGAAAGGCAGGTTTGTGATCCTTAGTGGAGGTCAGGTAAGTGGAAGAGCTTTGATTGAGCGTGTGGATCCTGAGGAAGGATAAAGTGAAGCTGAGATCTATGGAGTGAGCTGACCTATTCCAGCACTTTGTGGCGCAGCGGTAGAGTTGCTGCCTTACAGCGCCAGAGACCCGTGTTCGATCCTGACCAAGTTTGCTGCCTGTACGGAGTTTACGTTCTCCCTGTGACTACGTGGGTTTTCCCCGGGTGCTCCGGCTTCCTCTCACACTCCAAAGACGTGCACATTTGTAGGTTACTTGGCTTCTGCAAGTCGTAAATTGTCCCTGGTGAGTAGTGTGTGGGGATTGCTGGTCGGTGTGGACTCGGTGGGCCGAAGAGCCTGTTTCCGCACTGTATCTGTAAAGTCACTTGGCTGCTTTTATAATGAAGCAGAAGCAATACATTATAAGTGAAGCATTGCATGTTGCAAGTGCATCACACCAATATTTAGTTTAGTTTACCTTAGAGTAACAGTCCCTTCGGCCCACTGCGTCTGTGCTGACCAGTGATCACCCCATTCATTAGTTCTGTGCTACACACTAAGGACAATTTACAGAAGCTAAATAACCAATAACCCTGCATATCTTTGGGATGTGAGAGGAAGTGGGATATGACAATAAAACATTCTTGTCTCTTGAAACCGGAAGAAACCCAAGTGTTCACATGGCGAATGTGCAAACTGCGCATGGACAGCTCCTGAGGTCAGGATGGAACCCTTGTCTCTGGATCTGTGAGGCAGCAACTAATCTCATGATTTTATACACATCTATAAGATCACCAATCATCCTATATAGAGGATGGGAGCAGCCTGGTTTGATGATAGAACTGGAAAGTTGGATTGGAAATATCTAAATTCCCATCCTTACTGTTTTGTTTTCCAACCAAATGAATCATTACCATCCACCCACTCGATGGACAAGGCCTTTTCGCGACTCTCATCATTTATCCGTGCCATTTTATGCTTCCCTTACTGCGTCCACAATCCGAAGGACCACAACGGCACCATCTCGGGGACTTCCTGCAGCTCCACAATGTCACTTCCTGAGTACAACGAGCGGAATGTGGAAAATGGCATTATCTGCGTCAGCCTCGAGAACGGCAATGGGAATCTCTACAAAAGGTGCATGGCATTCTTACACGGCTCAGACACTACTTTATAGCAGAGACACAGCATGGAAACATGCCCCTGATTTCGCGACGACCAACGATTGGATAGGATGCACTAGTTCCTGCATGCTAGGGACAATTTACTGAAGCCAATTAACCTACAATCCCATATATCTTTGACGTGTGGGAGGAAACTGGGGCACTGGTGTTAGTCTGGGGTTATGGGGAGAAGGCAGGAAAATGGAGTTAGGAGGGAGAGAAAGATCCGCCATGATTGTGTGGTGGATTAATCTCGATGGGCTAAATGGCCTAACTCTGCTTCTATGATCGTATGAGCACCCAAAGAAAATCCCCTGCTGTCACGGGGAGAACGTACAAACTCCCTACAGACAGCACCCACAGTCAGGATGGAACCCGGGTCTCTGGCGCTGTATGGCAGCAGATCTAGCATTGCTGCAATATATTTGTGACTTCTGAATACAAAATTTGGAAATGTGAAAAGTTAAAAACCAAGGAGCTTGTTTCCGTGCTGTTTAGCTCAAAGTCTACAACAGACGCAAACTTTAATGAGATTTTGGTTTCTCTCATAAGGGGCAAGAGCCAGAGGACATAGAGTGATACAGTGTGGCCCTTTGGCCCTTCTTGCCCACACCGGCCACATGTCCCACCTGCCTGCATTTGGCCCATATCCCTCCAAACTTGTCGTATCCATGTACCTATCCAATTGCTTCTTAAACATTTCGATAGTCCCTGCCTCGACTTCCTCCTCTGGCAGCTCGTTCCATACACCCATACAGGGGAGAGATTTAATAGGGACCTGAGGGGCAGCTTTTTCACAAAGTAAAGTGGGTGTAGTGGTACAGAAGGCTGAGAGATGATCATATAGAGATGTATAATATCATGAGGGTTAAAGAAGGAATGAATGCAGAAGGTGTTTTATCCTGTGAGGGGAATCAAGACCAGAGGACATAGATTTAAGGTGAGAGGGGCAAGATTTAATAGGAATCTGAAGGGTGTTTGGTTTTGGGTGCGAGCTGCCAGAGGAGGTAGTTGTGGCAGGAACTATATGATATTTAGAAGTCAATTGAACAGGTACATGGATTCGAGGGATATGGGCCAAACATGGGCAGGAAGGACTGGTGTAGAAAATGGGCATCTTGGCCGGTTTGGGCAAGTTGGGTTGAAAGGCGTGTTTCTGTGATGCATGGTGCTAAGAGTATAATGGTTTGAAAGATGCTCTGTATATGACTCCTGGAATGTCATTGGGGACACTCTTATCTTTCATTGCCTTGGACTCCCTGTAGTTTGAAATGGGAGGAGAGAATATAGATCCTAATATCAATTAGGGTTGATTATTTTTTCAAAAGATGATCCTTTGCCAAACAGGGTGTAAAAGCATCAGAAAAATCAATCTAAATGTTAATAATTTAAAATTATCGAGACCTTTGCCTTCTGCATGGTGTAACTACTTTATCAGAATCAGTAACAGGGACTTCCGGTGGTGTCAATGGTGTGGTGAGAGACGTCGCTGTTTCGCTCTGCTCCCGACGAATGTTTTAATGTGCTAAAATAACAGTTGGAAGACGGGGTAGTTCTGAAAATAACTACCAGAGCTGCTATTTAACTGTGTGTTATCAGAAATCCTGCTGATAACAGAGAATAATTGCAGTTTTAAATGAAAAGACAGAAACCTCGCCAGAAGCCTGCAAAAGCCACTTCAAGACCTGCTACAAGAGCCTACTTGAAAAAAAACTGAAAAGACTCCTCAATCCCCTCAAACATCAGCTGGAAATTCAGAAGAAGAAGTTGATTCCCAAAATCCTCCTACAGAATTGCCTTTAATGGAGGAACAAATGGAACATCTGGCAAAGTCAGTATTAGCTTCAGTCACTGAAGTTATTTCAAAACTGATACGAGAGGAGAACCTTGTGCTGGACAAAAGCCTCTCTGAAAAAAATAAACAAGCTAATGATACGCTGATGGGGAAAATTGATGACTTAACCAAACGTGTGGTCGAAGTTGAGGAGGATTTAAACAAAAAAAATTAAGCGGGTTGATAAGGATTGTAATAAAAAACTGGATGCAATGCTAAAATCTACTGAGGTGGCTATGGAAGGAATGGACAATACGATAACTGAGATGGCTAAGGAGATAAAGAGACTAAAACAGGAACAAGAAAGTACTGGGAGGGAGCTTGCTAAAATGAAGTATAAATGTACGAACTTGGAAGCAAGATCAAGGAGACAAAATTTGAGGATAATTGGAGTAAAGGAGGGAAAGGAGACTGGACAAAACTTTCAGGAGTTTGCTGCCAATTTACTCAAAAAAGTGCTTAAGCTGCCTGAAGCCCTGAGAATAGATATGGCTCACCGGGTCCGACATAAGGCACAAGCAAGCTTAACTGCCCCCCCCAAGACAGATTATTCTGAAATTCTATGACATTTCAACCCTGGAAGGAATTATGAAAAAGATTCCATATGGTGTGAATTTGATGTTTGGAGAAGACAAACTAAGATTCTTCCGTGATTTTCCAGCTGAAGTCATGGAAAAGAGGAACAAGTTTACAAACACGAGAAGGCTACTGAAAGAGGTCTCAGGAGTAAGATATGGG
The DNA here is from genome assembly GCA_035221665.1 of Okamejei kenojei. Lineage (NCBI taxonomy): Eukaryota > Metazoa > Chordata > Chondrichthyes > Rajiformes > Rajidae > Okamejei > Okamejei kenojei. The sequence goes on from CM069155.1 coordinate 349,556, forward strand.
ATAGTATATCCCGCTAAATTGAGAATTTCTTATAACCACGTTGAACGTACATTCACGGATCCAGAAGAGGCATTTAAATATGCACAACGTATCACAAAGGAGGTCTATGAATCGTTAGGAGTTGGTCTCCTACAATAACATTGAGGAGAAACGACAAAGAAAGGATTGTGTCTCTTTTTTTTTAACATACAAAAAAGACTGCTCTTTTTAAAATGGCGTACCTTCCTCGAGGCATTGTCTAGCATTTTATCTTTGGAATGTTAATTCAAGGTCGGATTTTATGTTTCATCTCAACAAAGGACTGACAAAGAAGAGAAACTGTGGCGGGGAAAATAAATTGAGAATATAGTGTAATATAGAATATTATCAGTGGACTTGTATATAGAAATGTATGATTTAAGAAACATATAATTACATACTAACATAAAATATAATTAATAAAATTGGGTAATATTAAGGCATAGCTTAACTATAGCTGATGTTTATTTCATGATGTTAATTATTTGCTAATAAGATTAACGAGTTAAATATGATTGATAAGTATTAATAACATATTAACACATTTTATGGATACAGTAGACTTAGTCTAGATTGCGCGTAAAGGGGGGAGGAGACTCAGATACTTGGAAATTATCCAAGGGTCTGAATCTGGTTAACCCCTTGGAACCTGCTGTTGTCTGATACAAAAGTTTGAGACTTAATTGTAATAAATCTAGGCATATTGATAGATATGGATATATAATTAACATAATTACTGTTATATCTAAGTATATAATTAATGTTGGAAACTACTTTTTTATTTTGTTTTTCCTCTTTGAAGATACATTTCTAATCTAGCTATTGGAGTACGTTTTATTATATATATATAATTTGAACTTTGTATCGCTCTCTCTTCCAATTAATAATAATTGTTCAAGGGGGCAGAGCGAAACATATAAAAACATCTACGGAAATCAATAAGAATTTTTCTACCACCTGTTGGTGGTTTGTTTTTAATTATAATATCTTTATTTTTGGATATTATAACATCACTTTTTGTTTGTTAATTATCTTTTCACGACTCTACACTTTCTGGTCTTTTTCAAGGTTTATTCTGAAGGGGAGATGCCAACAAAACTTAACAGCTGGGGGTGACCATCCTTCATCTGGAGTTATAAGGTTCTTGGTTGCACCATATGAAGTAAAGGTATTAACATGATTCATAATGCAAGACGATAAACAAAAGAAAACTGGAGGAATCACATTTTGTAGTTGGAATATAAGGGGCGCTAATGAACCAATTAAAAGGGGTAAGGTCTTTGCCCAATTAAAAGCCTTAAAAAGTGACATTATTTTCTTACAAGAGACGCATCTGAAATATCAAACACAGATAAGACTGAAGGCAAATTGGATTGGGCAAACATACTACTCTTCATTTACTTCCAAATCTAGAGGCACGGCTATTATCATTCGTAAAGGTATACCATTTAAATTAAAGAATACTATAGCAGATAAAGAGGGGAGGTACGTCATAGTCATGGGAGAAATTTATTCTACTCCACTTTGATAAATATTTATGCTCCTAATTTTGACAACCCCCAATTCTTTAGTAAAATTTTGGATATTATTTCAGAAGTTAATCATCAAAATGTGATAATAGGGGGAGATTTGAATTGTGTTTTAGATCCATATTTGGATAAATCAGCAAAACAAAAAAGGACTAACACAAAATCTAAAACGAGTGAATTCCTAAATACATACATGAAAAATATTAATATAACAGATGTATGGAGGATCGCTAACCCAGTAGGTAGGGAATATTCATTAAATTCAACAGTAAATAAAACATATTCACGTATTGATTATTTCTTAGTGGACACAAAACTAATTCCATATATATATAATTCTAAATATCATAATAGTATTTTCTCTGATCATTCCCCATTAACTTTTTCTTTAAAATTAGAAGGAATGCCTGATAAAAATTTGTTTTGGAGGTTTAACCCCCAAATTTTAAATAACTCACAAGGTTGCAGGTTCATTTTATGAGGAGTTACGATGAGGGATTACGTGAAGAACCCGCCTGGCGCTGGCAAACGGCATACTTCAAAGCAGCGGCATGAAAAACACAGAACACAAAATAGCCGAAGTAACATAGTAAGGCTCATAATAGACTTAGAACTACCAGATGATCATTCATTTTATGAGAGTGGGGAGTGGAGGGCATGTAATCCCTCATCGTAACTCCTCATAAAATAACGATCAAACTTCGAACTGGTAAGTTCTCGTTTAATCTTACTATTTTACTTCGGAGTCACGTGAGTGACTACGTGAAGAGTTTAAAGCTTTCTGTGTTTTTCGTGTCGTAGAATTTATTCCATACGACAGTACGGCTCATTAACACAATAACGAGCGAATAACACATTTTCCCCAAACATTGCCTCAAGTTATGTGATAAATAATTTTCACATTATAAAAAATGAAAATAATGCCCTTTCTATTGAAAAGCAAATTTATCACAAATACCAATTGATATATATTTTTTATGGCATGACAAAGCAACAATTATAGCGAACCGAACACTGCGTGTCTAAATCTGACACCATGACTGGTTCCTTTATTTTAACAGTAATCTACTGCCTCCTGCGGCCTTGCATCTTTGCTCGAGTGGCTCATCCTGTGCCATTCCTGTGAATGTATTTTCCTCATTAACAGAGTGATTTTCCACCTTTCAGTGTCTAGTTCCTACTGAATGTATCCAATTATTAACCATCTAGAAATACATTCCTCTATAACCATCAGTTTTACTGAACCCAATGTGGTTTTTGTGTGTAATAAGCAGTCTCATTGCCACAGACTCTTCCTACTGCAACATTTTCATCAATGTTCACACACACACACACACACACACACACACACAACTTAAAGCCAGCAGGATGTGCTTATAGGTTTACCTTGGTTTTGTTTTCAGGTCTTCTTGGCGTGCTTTGTTTGGTAGATTCATAAACATATATGATAATGCAATTTGTATCCACATGCCATTATAACGTAACATTTGCAATGTTTGCACTCTTATATTGATACTAAAGTTATCAGAATTATTATTTTCAATGTTTAAGTTTTTTGAATCATAGATAGAGTTAAAGTCCATATCTTAAGGCATTTCAAGATTTTTTATCTCCTGCCTTTATATTTTTTACAATTTTGGACAGATTATATATACATATACACATATCTATATCTATATTTATATCTATATATATATATATATAATATATATATATATATATACACACACACATATATATATTTTATTAACATTTACATATATATCCCTTTCCATATTGGGATATTATGAATGCATCTGATAACTTCTTGGTTAATATATTGTCCGTTTATAAGACGGTAACACTCTGAGCCCTATAATTGGCTCTAACAATTAGATACTTAGAAAATGCAATCCACAAGGAATTCACATATATCTAAATGACAAAATAACTTTACTGTATATACAGACCTCCAATTTCTTATAACAAAATATAGTTATTTAGACTTATTTCCACAAATTGCAGGTATAACACTTCTTTATACATAATTATTTTATTGATATATCGTAATATTGGTTTACATTCATAGACTTATTTGACCATCAGCTGTTGAGATGGTCTAGTCAACCTGTAGATAGTCAAATTCATATTTTCACTTATGGAGGTTTTTGTACAACAATAAATTACTGCAGGGTTTCTCAACCTGGAGATCCCAGTGGGTGCAGCAGCATCCAAAGAAACAAAGGGAGACAGGCAACGACCTAGGTCGAGACCCCTTTTTTGACTTCAATAAATTACTGCCATTATGAATCATCACTAGCAGTTCAAAATCACACAATATAAATGAACCATAAAGGACCCATATTGGGCCACCAAAATGCCTCTGGCAGTGTCCTGCTACATATTCATCAGACACTGCCCTATTAAACAAAAATGAGGAACACAAAGAATCTTTTCCTCATGTAATTGGGAGAAAAGCATCCACCTTCACTGTCTTAGATTACCCACAAGAATATTCGAAAGATCGGTGATTTAATCTGTATGCAATCAGATTAATCGTAAGTAATCCATATTAATGACAATATGTTTTTCTTCCCAAATTTGTTATCTTCCGATACCATTGTCTCTTCCTTAGAGATAAACAGGTGGACTAAACTTTAAAACATACCACATCTGTTTACTTAGATAATCCCATAATTGTTGTTTGACTTATCTTGTGACCCACAAGAAATATTTAAAATCAGTGATTTAATCTGTATACAACCAGATTAATCGTAAGTATGCAAAATAATGACAATATATTTTCCTCCCAAATTTGACCATAGTTAACATATGCCACAGCCGTGGTATTGTTCATCTTGATACGACATGGACAGTTCCATAATAAAACAATCGATCTTTTTATCCATAACTCCTTATACTTCAACAATTAATACGAATGTTTGGAAAATTCTTAGGACAAACCATTTATGTTTGCCTGGTATAATTGTCTGCAGTCCGCTTAACAAAAAACATATCAATTATTGTTATAAGAATAGATAATATTCTTATCTTTACCCAAACATTTACAGAAGCTGTACATCATCTGTAACACTTGCTTCAGTTGTAATTTTATAGTTGAAGCAGCTTATGAACCTTTTTTTACATTACTAATAATGATAACGTATCATGTGATATTTTGCATAAGCCTCTTCACAAGGCATACATATTCTATAAGCTTCTGTATTCCTTCTTTTGGAACTTTATTTATATTTTCCCCTAACCTAATGGAGGAACAAAGTATGTCAACAACAATAATACATATTTGTATCATGGAACAATTTTCCCCACTCTTATGGTGCTTAAATTACTTCTGAATTCAGAATAGTAATTTAAAAATATTTTATTAATGCCTGAGCATATGCTTTATGTAATGGGTCAAGTCCTACCTCCACCAGGTTTGTAATGGCAGGCACTAATTTGCAGCTGCTCTTTATCTCTTCTAATTTAAATGTAATCGAGATAACCCATACCATGTACCTCATTAGTGCAAGTGCTGATCTTTTATCAGTACATTGTTCCTTCAGTGTTCAGTTTAACAACTTGAACTGATTGATTGTTTGGACAAGTTTTAACTTGCACAGCTTGACCCACTTTAATTAATTTCAAACACCTGTAATATTGATTAACACTTTGTTAATCACAACAGTTTTCCATGTTCTAGATGTTTCTATTTTCTTACACTGTGAAAGTGTAAATAATGATATTATTGTATGGTTTATACCATGAATCTTTACACTAAGGTAATTTTATAATATACATGTACGTTCCCCTTCTTTTTAAAATTTACTTTTGAGTGCAAACCTGAAATCAGTTTTTCCCTTATACAGGTGAACCAATCCTCCTTAGTTATATTAAGTTTTAACCATCATAATACACCTGTAATCCCCAATAATTGGAGATTTCATGACTTACTTTGGAACCAGATGTTTGCACCTCTTCAACGTACATCAAGCCTTCTTTTCCCCAATTATATAGGTTAAGATAAGGCTATGTTTGGATAATACCACTTCTGCCTTTATTTTGATCCATCATCAAATTTTTCATTGGATCATAGTTTTTTCACCGTAAGATAAAATATCTTTGTCTTTGTTTTGATCCATAATCAAAATTTTTATTGGATCATAGTTTTCCTTCCCAAAGTTTAAAGATCAGTGGTCTGTTCTTTTGTAATTAATATCTTTGATTTATCATAAGGCAGGTATTCTATAATAATCAGGAGTTTAATATATCCTGATTTGTATTAATCTGCAACCCTATGATGCAGATTCGGTAAATTATATATATTTCTTCCTATTAAGCTCCACAACTAATGGCAATTTATTTTATATTGCAAGTATTACATATTTGCACCATTTTGAAACTTTGAAATTGTATTTCTTATATCTCATATATTTGAGACATGGATATTTATAAATGGATTAACCATTGATATTTAAATAAAACATAAAGTTTTATCGTATTCTTGAAGTTGGTGAGATACCATATAATTAATGTAGGCAGCTAGGTTTTTCCATAGCCTCACCACTTCCTTTAGATATAGCAAAACTTTTGCTATCTCAGGCACACCTGGCCTCACTTTTATTTTTATTTTATTTGTGGTGTGCATTCATAATTCACATCACCACTTGCAGGGTCTGTCTTTTGCAGCCCTGATCCACTTGGAATTATATCCAAAGAGACTTCCTCCACCCTATCCAGGGTCAGAGTTTTTATTTTTCAATTTGGCACATAGCCATATTTTGTATATTCAAGCCCCTCAGGGTCTTTTTTGGGGAACTGTTTGGGTACTGTGACCCTGGTCTTTAGTACATTCAAGCCCCTCAGGGTCTTTTTTGGGGAACTGTTTGGGTACTGTGACCCTAGTCTCTTTTTATATTATGGAGTACTTTCTCCATATCGCGAATTTTATTAACTTTTTTAAAAATACAGTCTTTCTGACTTTTAAAATATCCTGCCAAAATTGTGGAGCATTTCTACAATTTGAACCTTCCTACCGTATTTTAAACGGTACCAGTATCGGAACCGGCCCCGTAATTAATCTCTCGTCCCGATCGCTGGATATTCCCCTGGGACGTTCTTTTTAAAACTCCGTTATTTTAGCAGAGTATATCTGTTCAATTTAAACTTTTAGTTAGTTTTTAAAACCTTTAAAATCCTGGTTTCCACCATGCACGGAGTTTTCTAGTCCTAAAAAATTTTTTCAACAGCACTTACCTGCCGGTTCCGAACCTATCGCTGTCGAGGAGCTGTCTGTAGAAACATAGAAATTAGGTGCAGGAGTAGGCCATTCTTCGAGCCTGCATTCGTCAGCGTATCGACGTAATCCCCTTAGCACGTTTGCCAGTGCCAGGCTGTGTTGAAGAAAGTCTTTCTTCACGGTCTTAAAGTAAGCTGTGACCCCTTGTCCTGGAGTTCCCCAACATCGTGTGCATTTAGCCTGTCCGTTTCTATTAAGTAAAAATCTCTATCCAGTCTTTCTTCAAGACTGACATCCAAATCAGTCTGGTAACCCCCTCTATGGCAAGCTTTCAAAATAAAAAAAATAACACTGAACAATTGCAGTTAGAACAAGAAATTAGACAATTAGATTTAGAAAATGCAAAAGAACCAACCTATAGATAAACAAATAAGATAACAATACTAAAATATAAATTAAATAAAATTTTATCGGCCAGAATAATAAGATTATTGCAAATTACAAAACAAGAACATTTTCGAATTTCGATAAACCTCATAAACTCCTAGCACGCCAACTGAAAAAAACGGGAACAGAAAATACAATGACTAAAATTAAATCAGACAAAGGGGAATTACTAACACTACCTAAAGATATTAATAAAAGATTTGCTCAATTTTATCAAAACTTATATACATCGAAAACCTCTGCAAATAACACTCAAATTACAAATTTCTTAGATAATTGTAATCTTCCAAAATTAAATATGGTGGAACAAGAGGGCATTAGGAGCCAGATTAAACTACAGGAAATAGAAGAAACAATAATTCATTGAAGAATGGCAAAACCCCAGGACCAGATGGCTTTAGTAATGAATTCTATAAAAGATTCTACGAGATAATTTCTCCACGGTTGCAAGATTTATATATGTACACTTTTAAAGAAAATAAACTACCAGAAACACTAACTGAGTCAACTATTACACTTATACCAAAAAAGGATAAAGATCTAGAAGACCCAGGCTCATATAGAGCTATTGCACTCCTAAATACAGACCAAAAAATATTAACAAAGACCCTAGCGAGAAGATTGAGTAAATATGTTAGTAAACTAATAAATCCGGACCAAACAGGGTTCATACCAAAGAGATACTCATTTAACAATTTGAGACGGCTGTCTAATATAATGTATTCACATAATACTGAAGAAGAACTAGCAATTATTTCATTGGATGCTGAAAAAGCTTTTGATCAAGTAGTATGGCAATATTTATTCAAAGTATTGGAAAAATTTAACATGGGAGATAATTTTATTTCATGGCTAAAATTATTATATGATAAGCCGACGGCTAGAATACTGACTAATAATATATTATCCCCGAAATTCCAATTAGCAAGGGGCAATAGGCAAGGGTGCGCGTTATCGCCCCTGCTATTTGCACTAGTGATAGAGCCTTTAGCTGAAAGTATAAGAAGCCATCCGACTATTCATGGGTATATTACCAAACACTCAAATAATAAAATTTCATTATTTTTGGGCAGTGAATATTAAAAATATAATCTACCGGTTGGACAGTTCTGCCCAACAGGTAGATTGGATAAGAATGGAGAAAGAGGATTGTTCCCCTTATAATATAGGAGCGATCCTTCTTTCTCCGATAAAACTGAACAATGTAATATACAAGTAGAATCCAATTATTCATAGTATAATACAAATTTGGAAACAAATAAAATTAACTGTAAAATTAAGAAAATTATCGCTTCTTTCTCCAATAGCTAATAATCCCTCATTCAAACCATCCATTATTGATAAAATGTTTATCCATTGGGAAAGAACAGGAATTAAAACGACGGGAGATATGTATGAAATGGGAAAACTTTTATCATTCCAACAATTACAACTAAAATATAATTTGAAAAATAATCAATATATAAAATATCTTCAAATTCATGATTATTTGAAAAAGTATATACAAGGATATCAAACTTTAATCCCAAATCTATTGGAGGAAGGAATGAATAGAAAGGCAGAATCAAGCAATTTAATATCTTAATTATATAATATAATTCTAAATATAGAAACACCAACGACAGAGGCAATTAGAAGAGACTGGGAACAAGAGTTATTGATAAAAATTCCGAACGATAGATGGGATAAAAATTTATTATATGTAAACAAATGTTCAATGAATGTAAGACATAACCTAATTCAAATTAAAATTTTACATAGATTATATTATTCGAAAACAAGACTAAATAAAATATTTTCAAATGTTTCCCTCATCTGCGACAAATGTCTAACTCAAAATGCCACTATAGCACATTCCTTTGTCTCTTGTACAAAACTGTATACATTTTGGAATTTTTGATTTTTACAAAGAATGAAACACAAAATTGAACCCCAATACCGAATTGATTATCTTTGGATCAATGGAAGAGGGAAGTAAACTAACTATATTCCAAGAAGCTTTTCTTAATTATGGTCTAATAACAGCGAAAAAACATACTTACATTTTGGAAAAACGCACCTACGCCAACATTCAAAATGTGGATCTCAAACATGTCTGAAACGCTACATCTTGAAGAAATGAGATTCCTCTTACTAGGCAAAGTAGACCAATTCTTAAAGATTTGGTCTCCGTTGATCAACTTTTTACAAGCATATGGTGCAACATAACATAACCTTAGAAATTAAATGGTTTAGAACTGGGTGACGGATGGGGAAAAATATGAGATAGGTAGATCTCTCCTAATCTCTCTTTTTTTTTTAACTTTTTCCTTTTCTTTCAATCTTTTAAATTCTCACCTCTGTCCTTTATTTCTTTTGTTTTCTGTTTCTACTCGCTTGTCTATCTATTCCGACATTCTTTATTTCTTTTTTCTCTCACTGTTCTTTTATTATTGAACCAAAAGTATGAAGTTGTACAAGAATGAAAAGATGTATTTATGTATTAGGTACTTAAGTACCAGACTACTGTACTTACTTCTAACAAAAATAAACAAACAAAAAAAAAAAGAATCAGTAACAGAATCTTTATGTCCCCGTTCAGTTGAAAGGAAATAGTAAAAATTGGAAAGAGCCATGGTTTTCAAGGGAAATTGGACACTTATTTCGAAAAAAGAGAGATATCTACAATAATTATAGGAGACATGGTGCTATGAGGTGCTAGAGGAGTATAAAGAATGTAAAAAGAATCTTAAGAAAGAAATTAGAAAGGCTAAAAAAAGATATGATGTTGCTTTGGCAAGAAAGGTGAAAGTAAATCCAAAGGTTTTATATTAATAGCAAAAGGATAACGAGGGATAAAATTGGACCATTAGAGAGACAGAATGGACAGCTATCTGCAGAGCCAAAAGAGATGGGGGGCATATTGAACAATTTATTTTCTTCACTATTCACCAAGGAGACGGATATTGAACTCTGTGAGGTAAGGGAAAAAAGTAGAGTAGCTATGGAAACAATGAGATTCAAGGAGGAGGAAGTACTGACACTTTTGAAAAATATAAAAGTGGATATTCCCTAGGACATTGAGGGAAGTTAGTGTAGAAATAGCAGGAGCTATGACAGAAATATTTCAAATGTCATTAGAAACGGGAATAGTGCCGGAGGATTGGCGTACTGCGCGTGTTGTTCCATTGTTTAAAAAGGGTTCAAAGAATAAACCTAGCAATTATAGACCTGTTAGTTTGACGTCAGAGGTGGGCAAATTAATGGAAAGGATACTTAGAGATAATATATATAAGCATCTGGATAAACAGGGTCTGATCAGGAACAGTCAACATGGATTTGTGCCTGGAAGGTCATGTTTGACAAACCTTCTTGAATTTTTTAAAGAGGTTACTAGGGAAATTGATGAGGTTAAAGCAGTGGATGTTGTCTATATGGATTTCAGTAAGGCCTTTGACAAGGTTCCCCATGGAAGGTTGGTTAAGAAAGTTCAATCTTTGGGTGTTAATGGCGGAGTAGCAAGATTGTTTCAACAGTGGCTGAATGGGAGATGTCAGAGAGTAATGGTGGATGGCTGTTTGTCAGGTTGGAAGCCGGTGACCAGTGGGGTTCCTCAGGGATCTGTGTTGGGTCCACTGTTGTTTGTCATGTACATCAATGATCTGGATGATGGGGTGGAAAATTGGATAAGTAAGTATGCAGATGATACTAAGATAGGTGGTGTTGTGGATAATGAAGTAGATTTTCAAAGTCTACAGAGAGAATTGGGCCATTTGGAAAAGTGGGCTGAAAGATGGCAGATGGAGTTTAATGTTGATAAGTGTGAAGTGCTACATCTTGGCAGGACAAATCAAAATAGGACGTACATGGTAAATGGTAGGGAATTGAGGAATGCTGTGGAACAGAGGGATCTAGGAATAACTGTTTCTTTGTAATACAGTCCACTTTAATATCTATTGCCACAGAAGGCTGCAGAGGCCAAGTCAGTGGATATTTTTAAGGCATAGATAGAGTCATGGAAAACTTTATTGTCATTCAGACCTTGTGGTCTGAACGAAATTTCGTTGCCTGCAGTCATACATATAGTAAATAACAAAACACACAATAAACACATATTTAACATCCACCACAGTGAGTTCACCAGACACCTCCTCACTGTGATGGAAGGCAAAAATCTTGTCTTTGTCTCTTCCCTTCTTGTTCTTCCACTTCCTCTGCGCTGAGGCGACCCGGGCCTCCGATGTTGTGACCGCACCGGGTGATGTAAATAAGTCCCGTGGGTGAACCGCGCTCCGCGAGCGGGACGGTTCAACTCCGCGGCCCGGGGCAGTCAAAGCTGCCGAAGCTGCCGCCCTCCAGTCCAGCGAACACAGCTGTTGCCGCGGGAGCTCCGGAAAAACAGGTCACCAACCTGTGACCTGCGAGCTCCCGACGAGCTCCCACTGGGCTCGCGGCCGAGCCTCCGAAGTCGCTGCCGCCGCCACCGCCACCGGAAAGCCGCCACAGCTCCGAGTCGGGCCGCCAGAACGCCTGAACCCGCCACAGCCCCGAAGTCGGTCAGCCCCGCGCTGGTAAGTCCTGGCTGGCTCTGCCTCCAGAGCCTCGAGGTCGGTCGCAGTTGGAGGCTGTCAGCTCCGCCATTAGGCCTCAGCGCAGACGGAGACGGGGGATATGACAAGAAAAGTCGTGTCCCCCCCAAAAACGTTTCTCCCACCCCTCCCACACACATACACTACATAATAACTCAAATTCTACTCCTATTCTATGAACACAGCAGCAGACAGCATCCGTAGTCAGGGTTGAATCCAGGTCTCTGGTGCTGTACGGCAGCAACTCTGCTGCTGCTCCACCTTGACGCCATACATTTCCTTGATTTTCTGCTTTGTGCCTCTTTTGAAAGATTACTGGTATATTATCTAGTTACAAACTGAAGCCAAGAACCCTGCAGAGGATCCAGGGACGTCGTCTTGGTTCGCTAATTGAATACCCTTTTTTGCCGATTTTTCAGAGTAAATTGCTTCTACTTTGCAGAAATGTGCACAGTTAAAAGCTTTTGTTGCATGCAAACCAGTCAACAGAAAGACAATACATGATTACAATCGAGCCATCCAGTGGATAAAGAAACATGATAAAGGGAATAAAGTGAATAACATTTAGTGCAAGATAAAGTTAACTAAAATCCAATTGAAGATAGTCCGAGCATCTCCAATGAGGAAGTGAGTAGCTCAAGGCCGCTCTCTAGTTGTTGGTGGAATGGTTCAGTTGCCTGATAACAGAAAGTGGGATAACATTGAGCTGGTGTGAATGGGTATTCAATAGATGGCGTGAACTAAATGGTCCGAAGGGCCTGTTTCCATTCTGTATCTCTAAACTTAACTGACCGCAGGCTTGAGGAGTGATTGCGAATGACTGGTCAAATAATGGGGTGGCATTTTTCTAAGATACACACAAAATACTGGAGTAACTCAGTGGGTCAGGCAGAGAAGGAGAGAAGGAATGGGTGATGTTTCGTGTCCAGACCCTTCTTCAAACTGAGAGTCAAGGGAGAGCGAGTCTGGAGATATGGAAGGGTAAGGTGTGAAAATGACAGATCAAAGCAGACGCTGAGCATTTTTCTAACCCTTGTTTGTTTTCTGGTAACAGTTAAACCTTGTTAAATCCCTTTCAGTACGTCCTCAGTGTCCCCCTCCCTCTCACCTAGCGTCTGAAGTAAATACTTTTTCCCTTCCACTCCAGGTGACCAACCAAGACAGGGCCCCCTCTGTAATCCAGAGAGCCATGGCTAAGCACAACTTGGATGGCGATTGGACGGACTATCAGCTTGTCCTGATCGTCTCCAAAGACAGAGGTGAGGAAGAATGCTGGAAAATGTACAGTCTTCCTCCTAAACTCAATGTGTTGGAGGAGCTCAGCAGATCAAGGTGGCACAGTGGTAGAGTTGCTGCCTTACAGCGTTAGAGACCCCGGTTCCATCCTGACTCCAGGTGCTGTCTGTGCGGAGTTTGTACATTCTCCCATGACCACATGAGTTTTCTCCAGGTGCTCCGGTTTTCTCCCACACTGCAAAGACATAGAAACATAGAAACATAGAAATTAGGTGCAGGAGCAGGCCACTCGGCCCTTCGAGCCTGCACCGCCATTCAATATGATCATGGCTGATCATCCAACTCAGTATCCTGTACCTGCCTTCTCTCCATACCCCCTGATCCCTTCAGCCACAAGGGTCACATCCAACTCCCTCTTAAATATGGCCTCAACTACCTTCTGTGGCAGAGAATTCCACAGATTCACCTTGTAGAAAAGGTGAATTCTCTGTGTGAAAAACGATTTTCTCATCTCGGTCCAAAAAGACTTCCCCCTTATCCTAAAACTGTGACCCCTTGTCCTGGACTTCCCCAACATCGGGAACAATCTTCCTGCATCTAGCCTGCCCAGCCCCTTAAGAATTTTGTAAGTCTCTATGAGATCCCCCCTCAATCTTCTAAATTCCAGCGAGTACAAGCCAAGTCTATTCAGTCTTTCTTCATATGGAAGTCGTGCCATCCCAGGAATCAGTCTGGTGAACCTTCTCTGTACTTCCTCTATGGCAAGAATGTCTTTCCTCAGATTAGGAGACCAAAACTATACACAATACTCCACGTGTGGCCTCACCAAGACCCTGTACAACTGCAGTAGAACCTCCCTGCTCTTGTACTCAAATCCTTTTGCTATGAATGCCAACATACCATTCGCTTTCTTCACAGCCTGCTGCACCTGCATGCCTACTTTCAATGATTGGTGTACCATGACACCCAGGTCTCGCTGCATCTCCCCTTTTCCTAATCGGTCACCATTCAAATAATAGTCTACCTTCCTGTTTTTGCCACCAAAGTGGATAACCTCACATTTATCCACATTATACTGCATCTGCCATGCATTTGCCCACTCACCCAGTCTATCCAAGTCATCCTGCAGCCTCCTAGCATCCTCCTCACAGCTAACACTGCCCCCCCAGCTTTGTGCCATCCGCAAACTTCGAGATGTTGCATTTAATTCCCTCGTCCAAATCATTAATGTATATTGTAAATAGCTGGGGTCCCAGCACTGAGCCTTGCGGCACCCCACTAGTCACTGCCTGCCATCCTGAAAAGGACCCGTTCACTCCTACTCTTTGCTTCCTGTCTGCCAGCCAGTTCTCTATCCACATCAATACTGAACCACCAATACCATGTGCTTTAAGTTTGTATACCAATCTCTTGTGTGGGACCTTGTCGAAAGCCTTCTGAAAGTCCAGATACAACACATCCACTGCTTCTCCCTTATCCACTCTACTAGTTACATCCTCAAAAAATTCAATAAGATTCGTCAGACATGATTTACCCTTCGTAAATCCATGCTGACTTTGTCCAATGATTTCACCACTTTCCAAATGCGCTGCTATCCCATCTTTAATAACTGACTCTAGCAGTTTCCCCACTACCGATGTTAGACTAACTGGTCTGTAATTCCCCGTTTTATCTCTCGCTCCCTTTTTAAAAAGTGGGGTTACATTAGCTACGCTCCAATCCTCAGGAACTACTCCAGAATCTACTCCAGAGTTTTCAAAAATTATCACTAAGGCATCTGCTAATTCTGGGGCTACTTCCTTAAGTACCCTGGGATGCAGCCTATCTGGCCCTGGGGATTTATCAGCCTTTAATCCATTCAATTTACCCAACACCACTTTCCGGCTAACCTGGATTTCACTCATTTCCTCCATCTCATTTGACCCGCGATCCCCTGCTATTTCCGGCAAATTATTTATTTCTTCCTTAGTGAAGACAGAACCAAAGTAATTCAATTGGTCTGCCATGTCCTTGTTCCCCATGATCAATTCACCCATTTCTGACTGCAAGGGACCTACATTTGTTTTAACTAATCTTTTTGCAGGTTTGTAGGTTAATTGGCTTCCAAAAAATATTTGTCTCTGGTGTGTAGGATAGTGCTAATGTACAGGTGATCGCAGGTCCGCGTGGACTCGGTGGGCCTAAGAGCCTGTTCCCATGCTTGTGACTACTAAAAAGCTGAACAAAATGAAACTAAATTACCTGTCGAGGGAATGGGCAGGCGACATTTCAGGTTGCAACCTTTCATACTGTTTATGGAAACCGTAACCAGTTAGGGTTGAATCTGAAGAAGGACCCCAACACAAAACGTTGCCTGTCCATGCCTTTCAATGTGTGGAAGCAGGCACTTTGGCCCTACACGCCCATGCCGACCAACATGCCACATCTACACTAGTCCCACATGCCAGCGTTTGGCCAATGGCCCTCTAAACCAATGTTATCCATCTAGCTGTCCAAAAGGTTTTTAAACATTGTGATAGTTTTCGTTAGAGATACAGCATAGAAACCACTGGCCCATTGAGCACGCCGACCATCCTTCACACTACTTCTATGTTATCCCACTTTCTCACCCACACAATACACACATGGGGTCAATTTTACAGAGGCCCATTAACCTACAATTGTAGATGAGATATGAAGGAATCCAGAGCATTCAGGAGAAACGCATGCGGTCACGGCGTGAACGTGCAAACTCCACACATACAACACCCGTGGTCAGGAACCCGGGTCTCTGGCACTGTGAGGCAGTGGCTCTGCCAGCTGGGCCTCTGTGCTGTGCTAAGGATACAGCACAGAAACAGGCCTTTCAGCCCACCGAGTCACGCTGACCATCGATCACCTGTCCACACTAGTTCCATGTTATCCCACTTTGTCATCCACTCCCTACTCACTAGGGGCAATTTACAGAGACCAATTAAACAATTATTTACATTATAATATTATTGAGTGTAAATCCAAGTGATGTAAACCCTTTTGTAGTGTTGCAAGATTTGAGACAGTTTTGCAACTAAGCCCCACTGAATCATATAGAATTCTATAACTTCTACAGTACATACCTTTAGAAAGGATATGAGGAGGATTTTCTTTAGCCAGAGGGTGGTGAATCTGTGGAATTCATTGCCACAGACGGCTGAAAATGCCAAGTCAATGGATATTTTTAAAACTGAGATTGCCAGATTCTTGAATAGTGCAGGTGTCAGGGGTTATGAGGAGACGGCAGGAGGATGGGGTTGAGATGGAAAGATAGATTAGCGATTATTGAAGGGCGGTGTAAACCTGATGGGCTGAATGGCCTAATTCTGCTCCTATGAGCAAGTTAGGTCTTTATTCTTTGGAGCGCAGAAGACTTGATTGAGGTCTTTAAAATGATGAAAGGGATAGACGGAGTTGACATGGATAAGCATTTCCCATTGAGGGTAGGGAAGATTCAAACAAGAGGGCATGACATGACAATTAAGGGACAGAAGTTTAGGGGTAACGTGAGGGGGAACTTCTTTACACAGAGGGTGGTGGCTGTGTGGAATGAGCTTCCAGCAGGAGTGGTGGAGGCAGGATCGATTTTTACATTTAAAAGTAAAGTGGATAGGTATATGGATGGGAAGGGAATGGAGGGGTATGGTCTGGGTGCAGGTAGATGGGACTAGGGGAAAACAAATGGTCGGCACGGACTGGAAGGGCCGAGAGGGCCTGTTTCCGTGCTGTAATTGTTATATGGTTATATGGTTATATGACTTACAAACGTATTCACTGGATTTGTAGCTTTCTATTCACAAAGCAAGACTGCAATATAAATAAATGTAAAAAGAAAGAACTGCAGATGCTGGTTTCATATCAAAGATAGACATGAAGTGCTGGAGTAACTCAGCGGTTCAGGCAACGTCTCTGGAGAAAAAGGACGGGTAACATTTTAGGCCGGGACCCTTCTTCAGACTGAATGTAGGTGGGGTGGGGAGCGGGAGGAAGAGGTGAAGAGCTGGAGGTGAGCAAATCAGGAGCCATAAGGATCGGCCACAAATGAGCTCAGGTGGGGCGGTACCTGGTAGGTCCATTGTTGGCTAGTTGAAGGTATGATCTCAAGAGATACAATGTGGAGAACTGTGGTAAAATGCCTAGGGAGGAGGAAGGGGGGCAAGGCTGGAGGGGGGGGGGGGGGGTGGGTGTAAGATGAATTTAGTTAAAATTAGACAATTCAATGTTCATAGAGCAGTCCTGAACTATCCACCTCATTGGTGAACCTCGGACTATCCTTGATCGGACTTTGCTGGCTTTACCTTGCACGAACATTATTCCCTTATCATGTATCTATACACTATAAATGGAACATCATGTATTGTCTTTCTGCTGTCTGGTTAGTATGCAACAAAAAGCTTTTCGCTGTGCCTCGGTACACGTGGCAATAAACTAAACTGTAACTAACATGAAGCTATGTACAAGTTGCCCAAGCGAAATGTGAGGTGCTGTTCCTCCAGCTTGCGTTTGGCCTCACTCTGTAGTGGAGCAGACCCAGGACAGAAAGCTCAGTGTGGGTCATAAGGATTAGGAGTAGGATTCGGCCCAACAAGTCATACTCCGCCATTCAATCATGGTTGATCTATCTCTCCCTCCTAACCCCATTCCCTGCCTCCTCCCATAACCCCTGACACCTGTACTAATCAATAATCTGCCTTGTTCATTGACTTGCCCTCAACCACCTTCAGTGGCAAAGAATTCCACAGATTCACCATCCTCTGACTAAAGAAATGTCTCCTCATCTCCTTCCTAAAAGAACATCCTTTAATTCTGAAGGGGTGTTAAAAGAAGGGATGAAGGTATAAGTTTGGTATAAGCCTTCCATCACAGTGGGAAATGTGAGGTCGCTGAAACAAACAAGAGGACTCGGAGGGAGTGCCATGTGTACAGTAATCGCTGTGTTTACGGGGTCATTGCGCCATGAGAACATCCTGGAGTCTGGTGCGAGTGTGGGCATCTTTCTGATTGTTCGGGCGGACAGGGACTGCAGAGAGAGAGTGATAGTGATTGGTACAACTCTGGCCACATCACGGTGAAGGAGCATGTGTGTGTGGCCCGAACATTAAACTAATGGCTGTGGATCTTCGCTTATGCTGTGTGGCCTGGGGATTCTCACACGCCACTGTGGTGGCTGTTTATGTTTAATCTTTAAGTAGTTTTGTATCTTGTTGCTTTTTTGGTGTGACTATATAATAAACCAAATTTCACTGTACCTCGGTACACGTGACAACAAAGGACCATTGAAATGTCTGTCAGAGGGCGATCACGTAGGCCTCGTAGGCCTAGTGTTCAGCGAAACGGTCGCCCAGTCTACGTTATGGAAATGTACTTATTGTTTGTTTTCTCTTCTGTCCCCAGCGGTGGCAATATATACTACGCGGTGGGCCCGTCTGTCAACGTTGACTTATCCTGAAGAAAAAGAAGAACCACAGTCAGCTAGGAAAAGGGTCGGCCAACGCATTTGACTAAATGTGGTCGTCTAAAAGTGCATGCTGAGCAGTCCCAACTATATGGATGGTGACTTTCATAGCTTTTCTGTCCTTTTAATCTGGGATAATGTTTGTATGTTCTGCACAATTCGAACACACACACACACACTCACTCACTCACTCACTCACTCACCCACTCTCTCACCCACTATCTTACCAACTGTCTCACTCACCCACTCACTCTCACTCACTCTCACTCACCCGCTCTCACTCACCCGCTCTCACTCACCCGCTCTCACTCACCCGCTCTTCACCCGCTCTTCACCCGCTTTTCACCCGCTCTTCACCCGCTCTTCACCCGCTCTTCACCTGCTCTTCACCCACTCTTCACCCACTCTTCACCCACTCTTCACCCACTCTTCACCCACTCTTCACTCACTCTCACTCCCCATTCAATCTCACTCACTCTCACTCACTCTTCACTAACTCTCACTCATTCTCTCACATTCTTCACTCACTCTCACTCAGGTTGTCAGATTGAAATTTAAAGCCAATCAACACTGGGGGAAAAAAAAACCCAAACAATACTAGAAAAACTACAAAATAAGACCAAACAATCCTGCCTCAATGGGACCTACGAACCTCACCGCCTCTCTGGCCCTCGCTGCCTCACAGGACCACCGTTCCTCAACACCTCTCTGGGCCTCGCTGCCTCACCAGGACTGCCCAACCTCATCGCCTCTCTGGGCCTCGCTGCCTCACCAGGATCGCCAAACCTCTCCACCTCACCGAGTCTCACTGCCTTGCCAGGACCACCAAACGTCACCGCCTCACCGGGCCGCACTGCCTCACCAGGACCGATGAACCTCACTTCCTCACCGTGCCTCTCTGCCTCACCAGGACCGCCGATCCTCTCTGCCTCACTGGCCCTCGCCACCTCACCGGTCCTCGCCGGCTCAATGGGACCACCAAACCTCTCTGCCTCACTGCCGAACCTCTCCGCCTCAACGGGCCTCACCACCTCACCAGGACCGCCAGACCTCTCCGCCACAATGGGACCGCCGTACCTCTCCGCCTCACCAGGAAGCCGAAACTCCCCACCTCACTGGGCCTCACGAGGACTGCCAATGCTCTCCGCTTCACCGGGCCTCACCAATTTACCGGGCCTCGCCGCCTCACCGGGACCGCCAAACCTCCCTGCCTCACCGGGCCTCGCTGCCTCACTGGGACTGCCGTACCACGCTGCCTCACCAGGACTGCCAAAGCTCTCCGCCTCACTGGCCTCACCGCCTCACTAGGCCTCGCCAGCTCAATGGGACCACCGATCCTCTCCGACTCACTGCCGAACCCCTTCGCCGCGCCACTGGACTTTGCCGCCTCATCGGGACTGCTGGACCTCGCCGCCTCATTGGGACTGCTGAACCTCTCCGCCTCACCAGGACTGCCAAATCTCTTAGAATCTCTCCGACTCACGGGGCTTCGCTACCTCACCAGGACCGCCGAACCTGTCCGCCCTACTGGGCCTCGCTGCCTCACCAGGACCTCGCTACCCCATCGGGACCGCCGTACCTCGTTGCCTCTCCGGAACTCGCTGCCTCACCGGGACTGCCAAAGCTCTCCGCCTCACCAGGCCTCACTGCCTCAATGTGACCGCTGAACCTCACTGCCTCACCGGGCCTCGCTGCCTCACTGGGACCATCATACCTCGCCGCCTCACCGGGACCGCCGTACCTCGCCGCCTCTCCGGACCTCGCTACCTCACCAGGACCGCCGAACCTCTCCACCTCACCAGGTCTGCCAAAGCTCTCCGCCTCACCAGGACTCGCAACCTCACTGGGACCGCTGAACCTCACCGTCTCACTGGGGTGACCGCCGAACCTCGCTGCTTCACCGGGCCAGGCCACCACATTGGGACCGCCAAACCTCACTGCCTCACTGGGACCGCGGAACCTCACCGCCTCACTGGGCCAGGCTGCCTCACCGGGACCTCCGAACCTCACTGCCTCACCGGGCCGGACCGCCGAACCTCACCACCTCACTGGGACTGCCGAACCTCTCCGACTCACCGGGCCAGGCCGCCTCAAGGTGACCGCTGAACCTCACTGCCTCACTGGGACCGCCGAACCTCGCCGCCTCAACGGGACCGTCTAACCTCTCCGCCTCACCGGACTCTTGCTTTCTTCTTCCCACCCCCCCCCCCCTCCACCCCCACATCAGCCTGAAGAAGTGCCTCGACTCGAAATGTCGCCTGTTTTTAGGGGAAAACAAATGGTCGGCACGGACTGGAAGGGCCGAGAGGGCCTGTTTCCGTGCTGTAATTGTTATATGGTTATATGGTTATATGGTTTCCTTTGCTCCATAGATGCTGCCTCACCCGCTGAGTGCCTCCGGCATTTTTGCATGCCTTTGATATTCCAGCATCTGCAGTTCTTAGCAGAAGCAGAAATAATTGAGCTTCCAGCATTCTTAAAAAAACAATCTTTAATATATTTTTCATACACACATCTCATGAAAAGCTCCAGAATCAAATCATTACTATCCTCCCCACTGGAATGAGTGGAACATACGGCATAAATGTTGTCCGATGTGAAGTTTTTAAGCATTTCTGGAGATGCAGTGAAGTCTTTGCAACATTGGCTTGAAAGCAATAGTCTTTCACAACAACATCAAGAAGGTTCAGCTGCATTCTGTTTCTTGCCTTCGTTTTAACAGAGGATACAAGAGAAATATCCTCTCAACTTCAGCATTGCTGACAGGGGTTATTAGGCAAGTAAGGGCAAAGGTGGCGAGCTCTTTAAATGTCTGATGCTGAAGTACACCAATCCAAAACTGTTCAAATGTGTGTTAAATGTCGTAAGCTGAGAACTCTCATCATCCAGTTCCACATGCCAAAACCCATTCTTGACATCAAACGTGCTAAAGACCTTGGCGTCATTCAGGTCTGTGAGGACATCTTCAATCGTCGTCATTGGGCAATTACTTCTTTTCAGCCCCTTGTTCAGATCCCTCGGGTCTAAACACACTCTCAACTTTCCATTGGGCCTTTCTACAAACACAAGGCTGGATACCCATGGAGTGTGGGTCTCTACTGGGGCAATTATTTCAGCTTCTGCTAGTCTGTCTAACTCCTGTTTCAGCTTATTCCATAAGGCTATAGGGTCTCTTCGTGGAGGATGGATCACCGGCGTTACGCTGTCATCTACCTGCAGACGGCACTTGCCCTCGAATTTACCTGTCCCTCCAAACACATCAGCATACTCAGCCATCGTTCTTTCTTTGCTCAGAGAGATTTCACTGCCATTCAATGCCATTAGGTTCTCTGTACAGACTGATATGAGTCCCATCTGCTGGGCTGCCCTGCTTCCCAGGATTGGAATGCAGACTTCCTCCAGGACTACAAACTCTACTTTGTATCTCCTTCCATACTTTAGGTTTACTAGTCTCACCTTGCTTTATTCCAAGAGGCACCACTGTCGTATTGTTGTACATCGACAATACTTGCTTGGTTTCATCCACATCCTTTGCATGCAACTTGGGAATGATGTTACATGTGGCTCCACTGTCCACCTGGAATTTTACTTCCTTCTCTTCCAGTATCATGGTCGCAAAGATTTTCTTTGGGAATTGAGTCTCCTCAACACTGTGAACACTCTGCTTTTAATGCTTCTAGTTGCACTTCCACTGTTAGGCTGTGGGCCGATGAGCTTTTTTGTTCAAGTTCGTGACCCAACTCACGTAACTACCTGAATTTTTAACATATTGTGTAAAAATATTATATAAATCATACCTGAAACTCGTCAAGACCAAAACCTGCACATTTTTTAACAATATGAGAAAAAGCTCCTAGTAGTAATTATCCAATCAATGCACATTTGACATTGACGTCAGACGCAAATTGACCAATCCCCGCTTTGTTTTATGGTCGCTAGGCAGCGATGACCCTGGGATCATGAATGCCTCCTCATTACATCAAAACAATAACAAGGTTTCCAAGGAATAAAGGATATGCTAACCTTGCTGATAATTTTATTTTTTAATTGATTTATCTGTATAAAATTTCAGTCAATCAGTGAGTCAGTCGGTTATTCAGTCAGTCAGTTGGTCGGGCTTGTCAGTAGGCCGATGGATGATGTGGAGGATCGGTCCGGCTGTAGGGCTGCTGGTGGATGGTGAACGTTGGGGCGGACGGCTGGTGGGTTGTGAGAATGGTCGGTCGGGCCGGGCCGGGCCGCCCTGGAAGCTTCACCTGCAGGATTTTCTGTTGTGTGAAAATATTTCCATTAATGAAACATCAGTAGCTCCCAATGCTCTTTCCATTGCCAAATTATCTTTGTCCAAATCTAACTGTCTGGTCTCTTTGGCTCTATCATCTGGTAGAATGCTTCCAATACAACGCAACTGATGCTGATCCACTTGGAAAGCATGAATCCTCCCTTATTGCAGAGGGAAGTCAGATGTTTTATCATTTGAATTGCTTCTGCTCAGTAGACAAGGATTTTAAATAATCACCCAAATAGAAATTATTCTTCAAAGTGGTTATCATTCCACAGTAAAATGAGCTTTGTTGTCCTCTGCGGTCTTCTTTGATGCAAAGTTCACACAACTTGGTGATAACACTGCTCCAAAGAGATGTATTCAGCAAGATCTTGTTGTACTGGTATTCAGCAAAATCTTGTTGTACATCCCCTTCAGGCCACCATAAGAATCGCAGGTGAAACATCGCTCTGGTATCAGCCATCAAAGCAATTGGTTCTTATCTGAATTTAATGAGAACTCCAATGAGTGAGTTGGTAAGATCTGGACCTTGCAGTAGTTGACAATTAAGTGACGTTTCTTTGAAGACTGCAGCCCAGTCAAAGACCATCCTCAAAGTCTCTTTTTTCGAGTGATACACCCCATGGTGCGGAATTTATCATAGCTCTCCATCACTTCGATTCAGTTGGTTTGTTGGTACCAGTTTGGCATAATCTCTGTCAATCATATCCTTTAGGAAAGACGTATATTCCTCATAAAATTTCGTATTCTTGCCAAACGTTCGTTTCAAATTTTGGATGCGTTGCTCTGCCATATGACGATTATTCGGCAGACTAACACTTTCTTGTTTGAAAGAAAAGTCCAAACAATAGTGTCTGTCTTTCATCTTTACTGAGTAGCTCATAATATCCAAGAACTTTAACTCTTCCCTGGGCATTTATTCAGATTCCTTACTAGTTCTTTCATTGAAGTCATGATTGTATTGCTTGATGAATAGCTTTTCTAATTTACCAGTAGATATTTGATTAACAGCAGCGGCTGGGTAGTTCTTCGGGTTCCCGCTTTCGTTGTTCCTTCTCAAGGAGCCATGGATAACCCATCCAAGTAGGGTTTTCATAGCAAACGGTCCATCACCTTGGCTCCTCACAATCTGTATCGGTTCCAATGCCTTCAATGCATTCATTCCAATAAGTAGGTCAATATCAGAATCTATTTTAGATATTTTGACATCCTTCAAGTAAGGCCATTGTCTCAAGTCCTCATGTCTGGGTATATTTTGATGACCAATAGGCATGGTTTCATGTGTAAACAGATATTGCTATAAAATTATCTTCATCCAGACTAGATATTTCCATACTTGTAATGTAATGATTAACGGAATCCTTCTCTTCATTCATGGTATGCAATCGAATCTTAATCTCCTCTCCTGTGATGTCCAGCCTTCTCATCAAGCCTTCTATGCAGAAGAAGAACTTCCGTGATCTAAAAATACATATGTTTGCAACACTGTATTCGTCTTGCTATTCCTTACCTGTACTGGTAAGATAGAAAAGATACAGGCTTCTACCCTGGCCCCAATATGAGCAGTTACTTGAGGTGAGGTGACAGCATCACTAGTAGCTGGCTTCTCCTTCTGTTCTATTTGCTCCGGTTTCCATTATTCGGCCTGCTTTATCTCTCCACGTTTCTCTCAGTCATCTGGGCCGTTTTAGAATAATGGTTCTAGTATTAATAACAAGATTCATCTCCCCCATGTGGTTGAGATTTTTCATCGAGCTACACCAACCTCTAAGAAATTTTGCAAAATCAAATTTTGCAACATCTTCTGGCTTGATATCTTTCCAAGCGTAGGCCTTCTCCATGTATATGTTAGGAATCCTCTGTTCAAAGTAACATTAGCAAATTTGCAGATGACACAAAGCTGGATGGCAGTGTGAACTGTGAGGAGGATGCTATGAGAATGCAGGTGATTTGGACAGGTTGGGGGAGTGGACAGATGAATGGCAGATGAAGTTTAATGTGGATAAATGTGAGGTTATCCACCTTGGTATCAAAAACAGGAAGGCAGATAACTATCTAAATGGTGTCAAGTTGGGAAAAGTGGAAGTACAACGGGATCTGGAGGTCCTTGTTCATCAGTCTATGAAAGTAAGCATGCAGGTACAGCAGGCAGTAAAGAAAGCGAATGGCATGTTGGCCTTTATAACAAGAGGAGTCGAGTACAGGAGCAAAGAGGTCCTTCTGCAGTTGTACAGAGCCCTAGTGAGACCACATCTAGAGTATTGTGTGCAGTTTTGGTCCCCTAATTTGAAGAAGGACATTCTTGCTATTGAGGGAGTGCAGCGTAGGTTTACAAGGTTAATTCCCGGGATGGCGAGACAGTCATATGCTGAGAGAATGGAGCGGCTGGTCTTGTACACTCTGGAGTTTAGAAGGATGAGAGGGGATCTTATTGAAACATATAAGATTGTTAAGGAGCGGGAAACATGTTCTCGATGTTGAGGGAGTCCAGAATCAGGTGCCACAGTTTAAGAATAAGGGGTAAGCCATTTAGAACAGAGATGAGGAAACACTTTTTCTCACAGAGAGTGTGAGTCTGTGGAATTCTCTGCCCCAAAGGGTGGTGGAGGCCGGTTCACTGGATACTTTCAAGAGAGAGCTAGATAGGGCTCTTAAAGATAGTGGAGTCAGGGGATATGGGGAGAAGGCAGGAATGGGGTACTGATTGAGGATGATCAGCCATGATCATATTGAATGGCGGTGCTGGCTCGAAGAGCTGAATGGCCTACTCCTGCACCTATTGTCTATTGTCTATTGTCTATTACCATAACGTTATTGACGCTGTTGTCAATACTGTCCAGGTATGACCATGGCTCTACAGTTGACCCCAGAATGACTCGGAGGCGGTCGTAACCTTGGAGTGACCATAAGCAGACAACCTGTCCCTTGTTGAGTGATTGAAGCGGAAAGCTGGATTTATCCTAATATATTCTTTCCATGTCGCGGCGGCGTTGGAGCTGGGATTGGATCACTGACGGTGCACGAACTTGTGGTTCTAGTAGTTGCTTGGCCATAGGCAGGGTGGAGCAGGTTCGCTGTGACGTGAGTCATTCGGCCGAAGATCCCAGGAGAGGGTCGTGGACGATGTCCCGTAGGCTGAGTAAGTCAAGATAGACATCAGAGCCACCCCTGTGTGAGCGTTCCATTAGTTCGTTTGCACTTCTTACCGCGTGCACGACCAGGCCATTGGACTGCGGGTACTCTGGGCTGCTGGTGGTGTGGTGAAAGTCCCAGCGTTTTGCGAAATCCCTGAAGAGCTGACTGGAGAATTGAGTTCCATTGTCTGAGAGCAGCTTTAGGGGGGCTCCGTGGACAGAGAAGTGGCGACCATGACCATGACCATGACCATGAATGACAATGGCTGAGGTCGGGGTACTGAGCAAGTCGATTTCGAACCATCCTGAGTAGGAATTGACTAAAACCAGGTATTGTTTGCCGTGCCACTCAAAGATGTTAGCTGCTACTGTGGAGTGCGGAAGAAGTGGTTGCTACTGTTGGTGCGGGGTCAGGTTATTGCAAATCGGGCAGGCAGCAACTTTCTCGAGAATGCAGTCCGACATGTCAGGCCAAAAAAGCATACATTTTGCATGTTGGAGGGTTATTTCTGCAGTGGGATGGCCCCCAGGGACAATATCAAAGTACTTGCTGTGAAGGGACATTGGGATAACTACCTTATGTATGGAGGTCAGAGCCTATGATGGACTGGGCAGTGTTTATTACTTTTTGCAGCCTCTTCTGCTCCTAGAAGCTCAGGTTGCCGTACCAAGCCAACAATGAAGAAATCCAAATTGTAAACCTGAGATTGTAGATGGCATTGTAATGTGATCTTACCAACCGGTTGCAACTTCCACCACCCCCCCCCCACACAAGATGGATGTAACTTGGAGTTTGTTTTCATGACAGTTTTGTTGTTGTGAATTCTTTGGAAGTCTGATAAAGACATGACATTACATCTTTGCAGCGACTTTGGTGAAGTTGATACTGAGCATTGTCATGGAATCACTGTGTGTGGACGGTGAGTCGGGTACACAGGAATGTATGATTTGCTTGTCTTCCTGCAGGTGCTCCGGTCGTGGGTCTGCTGGAACTGCTGTTTCAGTCAGTGCCTCGTGGTAAATTGTGGGCTCGAGCGCATAGAGAGATTGTTGTGACTGGGCCCTGTTGCCACGAGCGCGGCAGCACCGGATAAAGTGGCCTTACTTTTTACAGTTGTCGCAAGTTTTGTCATAGCCATATAACCATATAACAATTACAGCACGGAAACAGGCCCTCTCGGCCCTTCCAGTACGTGCCGACCATTTGTTTTCCCCTAGTCCCATCTACCTGCACTCAGACCATACCCTTCCATTCCCTTCACGTCCATATACCTATCCACTTTACTCTTAAATGTTAAAATCGATCCTGCCTCCACCACTTCTGCTGGAAGCTGATTCCACACAGCCACCACCCTCTGAGTAAGGAAGTTCCCCCTCACGTTACCCCGAAACCTCTGTCCCTTAATTCTCATGTCATGCCCTCTTGTTTGAATCTTCCCTACCCTCAATGGGAAAAACGTATCCACGTCAACTCTGTCTAACCCTTTCATCATAAGTGGGGCATTCCTCACAGAATTCCGGGTGTGAGCCACCGCAGTTATGACAGTTATGGAGCAGCCCCTTGGTGGGCGCCATCTATGAAAATTCTGAATTCCAGTTCGAAGATGCACCTACGTTCGGCAAATTCACAGTCGAACATTAAAATACCCTACTATAATAAGCGAGCGATGGTTCGTTGTAAAAAAAAAATAACTAAAATAAATTCAGGCAAAAGGGTCGGAGACGTGGCCTCAATCCCACTTCTGACACCATGTTAATGATTAATCCACACTAACACACATGGTAAAAGATCAGTCTTTATTCCATAAGTATACAAGAACATTTAAACTGCCAGCCATTCTCATTCAGCTCAGAGTGGCTGACCATGCTAATGTAAAGCTGTGTAGTACCGTAATACCATGTAAACGGTGGCATGCACATATGTGTAGTGGAGATTGTAAATGGCATGGATCAATAAGGGTTAATCTACAAACCCTCACTTTTCATTATCTCCTTCTTTGATTTGGCAACCGCCAACTTTGTGGCTAGTTCCGAGGTTTTCATCGCCTCATCTCTTCTTCTTGTCGCCTCATCTCTGCTCTCAGCTGTTCTACTTGTCACCTCATCTCTCCTTTCAGCTGTTCTTCTTGTCGCTCAATCTCATGTTTCTTTTCCAAGGTATTCGATTCTATTGAGAGTGCAGCTAGATCAACTTCAACTTCCATTCGAGCAGAGGCCCCCTTGATGCTGAACTGGTTATAGAACCAGATTTATGTCCTGATCTTCGTGTAGATACATTTGAAATACTATCTTGTGGTGTAATCCCCTCTTCCATTCCAGCACCTTGTTGCGTAGCTCTTTCAAATGTTGAGTATGTAAGTTGTGGTATAATGTCAGTTAACCACCATTCCACCTCTTCCATGAAATCATCAAATAACATCACCATTTCTTCCCACCACTGAGTGTATATTTCACATTCTTCCTGAGGCAACTGCGAACACAGCTGCAGAAAACACTGCGAACACTTGTTTTCTCCTTCTGGGTTTCGTTCAGGTAGGCAACTTGGGCCTTATCTGCTTCCTCTAGATACCTTAGCCTCACTCCGCCATCTAGTGGCTCCTCTGACTCACCTGCTCCATTTTGCTTTTAACAGATAACCATATAACATATAACCATATAACAATTACAGCACGGAAACAGGCCCTCTCGGCCCTTCCAGTCCGTGCCGACCATTTGTTTTCCCCTAGTCCCATCTACCTGCATCCAGATCTTGGCAGATTGCCAAATCTGGATTTTAGACAAACAGGGGGGTTCTTCAATTTGCTTCAGTCACCATTGATTGAATGTTCTAAAAACATCAGATAAGAAAGTATAACAAACTGGACTTTCAGAATCAACATCCAAAATGTTTTCGTAGTACAGAAGTGACTTCAGTTAGAAAGAATGTGTATTATCTTGACTTCAAAACAACTCAAGGACAATCACCTTGATCAATCCAGGCTGGTTAGCGATCAAGCTTCTTGGCTTCTTTCCAATCTTTAGCAGAACTAAACTTCTCCAGGTTCTTCAGAAGCCGTTCGAAGTAAACATTCCAGCTTCTGAATTCAGCATTGTATAATAGTTGTTCAATTCACGATTCTGGGCAGTGGGCAGGTGCTATAGACCTGCACGGGAAGGTAGACGCTCCCATCCCCACAGGCCTCGGGCAGATGGGGCTTGTCAGCCTGGGAAGCCAGTTCATCTATGAGAGGGAAAACTCTGATTTAAAACCTCCACTGCCTTGTGGCTATATCCAGTCATGGAAAAGGCTCCACGAGTAAACCTCAAGAAAATCCGGAGTCAGAGCCCCTAAGGCAGTTTGCCGTTTTCTATAACCGCACTCTGTCAGCCCCTGTGACGGCGCTGGTGCCAAACTGTAACAGACCTACTGTTCCTTTGGAGAAAACAGCGACGTAGAGAGGGGGGGACGTGTTGCATGGGCAACAGCCTATCCTCCATATGACATCGCCCAGGCTTGCATCCGACCAGCATGCATCACCCATGGTCAGCCATGACTGAGGAGGGCCTACCACTACTACTAATACTCACTGCTTCTTCTTTCGTGTGGCGTGCACAGTGTAAAGTTGTTGGACAACTTGTTCCATTTGATCTTCCGTTTGTGCACGTCGAGTTGATTGCATTAGTCGAAACAGGGTGGACCACGTGAAGGTTGCAATCTTCCACCCCCTACTACTCACGATTCCGTGGTAAAGTCTTCCTCCCTTAGATAAGGCGCAATAAATCTTGAAGCCTGGCTGGCTGAGATCTATTTTCTTCAGTTCCTCTTCCAAGGAACCAGTCTTCAGTTCCTCTTCTGGTACTAATGTTCGGGCGTAATCTCAATCCAGAGATCCAGCCCAATCTTCTGTCCCTCTTCTACCTCTGTAAGGTAGCTTTCGACTGGATATAGTGGCAGATTATTATATTGTTCAAGGAATTGCTGCCTCTAGCCACTAGGAGAAGACATGGGGTGTGGAGATAGCGTCGTTTTACAAATGGGAGCTCTCCACGAGACATTCAAAGCCGTAGAAAGATAAATCATCAACACACAGTCTCTTGATTAATAGTTTCTTTATTGTCAAAGTAAAACAGTAAGATATTCATCCAAACTTCTTCTTGATAAGTACATTTTAACCATAGTCAAACTCCAGGATGTGCCTTCTTCTTCTGTCGTATGTCTTTTAGACCTGCAGCTCCATTGAGGTGAGCCAGGCCAACGTGTCATCGTCCAGGTCAATCAGACCTCATTCACCATTCGGTGGCCGGTGTTTGGGGCAACTGGTGACGATGTGCTCCACTGTCTGTGTTGGTTCCCCACACTCGCAGGAGGCGCTGTCCACGAGGCCCCACCTCTTCATCGCTACTCCATTGCGTCCGATGCCTGTCCTCAAGCGGTTGAAGGTTGTCCAATGCTTTCGGGGCAGGTCCTGGCCAGGGACGTGCATTGGGTCATCGATGTAATGGTGTGGCTTAGATGGTTCCACTGACTTCCACTGGTCTCTCCATCTCGTCTTGACCCAGGTGACCTTAGAAGCGTCAGCCGGTGTTGTGCAGAGCAGCTCGTGGGCTTGCGTGGCAAAGGGGTGCTGTGACTTGAGGAGCACTCATCATGGTTTTCTCTGTGACGATATGATGGAGGAGGTGGGATTCACTGGTCTGTGCCTTTCGAGAGAGGGCCAGCGTGGCTGCTTCTCGTCTGATCTTGGCTGGGGCGATGCCAGCGAGGATGGGCAGTTGGTTTACTGGGGTGGCTCGTAGGCATCCGGAGACAGTCTGCATGGCACTGTTGAGGGCGGCATCCAGCTTGTTGGTGTGAGGGCTACGGCATGAGACCGGGCACAGTACTCTGCGGCTGAGAACACCAAGGCCACTGTGGACATACGCAGTGTCTTCATCGTGGCTCCCCATGTGGTGCTGGCTAAACGGAGTATCAGTGCGGCACGGGCACTTGTGTTTGCCTTGGCACCTTCCAGGGTTTGTTTGAATGACAACGTTCTGTCGAGCTTCACACTGAGGTACGTGGGGACAGGCTGGGACCGTAACCGGGCGTTATTCACCATGCCGTTCATCTCGCGGGTTGCTTCCCTGTTGTTGAGGTGGAACATTGAAGATGTTGTCTTACCCATGCTGAGCTTGAGGCGCCAGTTCCTCAGGTATGAAGACAGGATGTTCATGTCTTCAGAGAGGCCCTCTTCTGCTGCTTCCCAGGATAGGTAGGATGGCCAGGTCATCAGCATAGCCATACTTCTTTGATTGGGTTGCAGGCAGGTCATGGGTGTAGATGTTAAACAGCATTGGTGCCAACACTGAGCCCTGTGGGACACGGTTCTTAAGGTTCCTCACCCTGCTGCATTGCCCATTGCTGGTGTGTAGCCTGAAGCTGCGGTTGCCCAGCATCTCCATGATGAAGCTCACCATGTGCTTGTCTGGGATGGTTTCCAGAAGCTTCATGTCCACGCAGCCAGACAGTATCATATGCAGCTGTGAGGTCCAAGAAGACAGCGTCAGCCTTCTCCCCTGCCTGGAAGTTGCCTTCTATGTCTTGGCACAGGAGGGTCACCTGGTCCGCCGTTGACCTACCGCTTCGGAATCCAGCCTGTTCTTTAGGCAGCTGGGGGTCCATCACTGGATTGAGACGTGTGTGGAGGAGACGTTCCAGGAGCTTGTATGGAACACACAGCAGTGATATGGGTCAGTATCCCTTGGGGTCATCGCTACGCTTATTTGGCTTTGGCAGAGCGATCACCTTGGCACGGCGTCAGATCTTTGGCTGCTTCAGGGGATTGGGAGAAATTCAGAGACCAACAGAGGAGGACAAAGGGCTTAATTAGGAAAGGGAAAATTGAGTATGAAAGAAAACTGGCAGGAAACATAAAAACTGACTGCAAAAGTTTTTATCGATATGTGAAGCGCAAAAGATTAGTTAAAACAAATGTAGGTTCCTTGCAGTCAGAAACGGGTGAATTGATCATGGGGAACAAGGACATGGCAGACCAATTGAATAACTACTTTGGTTCTCTCTTCACTAAGGAAGACATAAATAATTTGCCGGAAATAGCAGGGGATCGCGGGTCAAATGAGATGGAGGAAATGAGTGAAATCCAGGTTAGCCGGAAAGTGGTGTTAGGTAAATTGAATGGATTAAAGGCCGATAAATCCCCAGGGCCAGATAGGCTGCATCCCAGGGTACTTAAGGAAGTAGCCCCAGAAATAGCAGATGCCTTAGTGATAATTTTTCAAAACTCTTTAGATTCTGGAGTAGTTCCTGAGGATTGGAGGGTAGCTAATTGTAAATGAAAACTTTACAAGCTCTTAAGTGTGCAACATCTTTTAATGATAGCACAGGGTATTACATACATCTTCAAGCACAGGCTACATTCTTCTACTGCTGCGCCCAGGAAGGGGAAGGCGTTATGATTGATGTTAACTGGGCGGGGTTAATGGGAGTGAGGTAACTATATTATTGGTTGCATATAAACCATCTACATCCTTCCCCTTAGAAATCAAAAACAGATTGTTGTCACGACAACAGAATTAAACAGCAGAATTAAACAAAATCGCCGTAGTGAACAGGCGGCTTACTGATCCTGCCCGAGCGCGTACGGATGTCTCCCCCTCCCCCCGAAGGAGCAGGTGAAACAGGAGGACGCGAGGCAGCTGGGGAACCAGGGAAGGGCATTGGGGTGGGAGAAACAGGAGAGGGAGAGCCGCGACCGGCAACAGGGGACCCGCGCAGAGGGGAACCAGGCGCCCGCGACGGGGACCGAGGCATGCAGGGAACACCAGCCGGGGCGGCAGCCGGCTGCTGATAGGAGAGTGGAGGGGCATAGGGCCCTGGGGGCTGCGGCTGTGGCTCATTAACCGCAAGCAGGTGTTGTCGGCTTCTTCGGTAGATGGTACCCTCACAGTCGACCAGATACGAACGAGGTGAGTCGGCCACCCCAACCACGGTGGCCAGACGGTAGTGACCACTGGCGGTCTGCAACCGAACAACCTGTCCGGGCAACAGAGGATCGAGTGGTCTGCACGACCGACCGTGGGAACACCGCTGGCTGTCATGTTTCTCTTGAATTCGCCTCTGCACGGAGGCGGGCTCCAGCACCCGAGGTTTCAGCTGGCGCTGGGCAATCGGGATGGTGGATCTGGTAGTTCTGGACATCAGACGCTGAGCAGGTGACCCCATGGCCGGATCCCTGGAAACATTCCTGAGGTTCAGGAGATCCAAATACAAATCAGAGTTGGATAGTCGCGCCTGTTCCATCAGAAGCTTGGCGCTGCGGACGGCCCGTTCTGCAAGGCCGTTGCTCTGTGGGTACTCTGGGCTGCTTGTGAAATGCACGAAGTTCCACTTGTCGGCAAAGCTTTTGAATTCTCGGCTTGTGAACTGCCTGCCGTTGTCAGTCTGCATCCTGACCGGGGTCCCAAAAGTGGAGAAGTGTTTCCGCAGCTTACGGATCACCATCTCCGACGTGAGGGATGTCAGCAAATCCACTTCGAACCAGTTGGAGTACGAGTCGACCAGAACAAGGTAGTGGTTACCACGCCACTCGAATATGTCGGCAGCCAGCGAGGACCAGGCCAAGGCAGGGGCGGGCTGTTGCAGCAGGGGCTGTCGCTGCTGGTGTGGCGCAAGACTGTTGCACGTGGAGCAGGCAGAAACACGGTCTCGGATATATTTGGCCATTCCAGGCCAATAGAATTGGCACTGAGCGTGGGCGAGTGTTGCATCGACCCCAGGGTGTCCGCTGTGGGCTGCACAAAAGTAAAAGTCAAACTGGGAGGACGGGACCACAACTTTATGTCCCTTGACGATAACGCCATCCTGGAGCACCAGTTCGTCGCGGACCAGGAAGAAAGGCTGTGTTTCAGACGGCGCGGCGGAGCGCTTTGTTGGCCACCCTGCTTTAATCACAGAGGCAAGCTGCTGCAAAACCGGATCGGCAGCGGTGTGCTCGGCCAAAACCTGTAGCTGCTTGGTGGGAATAAAGTTAACGCCCAGTACGAGCAAGTCCTCTGTTTCGTAGGGGTGGCGAGCGCAGGAGGTACGCGGGGCGTGCGACAGGGTGTCCGCAATGTGCATCTCGGTGCCCTTCTTGTAGATTATATCAAAGTCGAAACGCTGGAGCTGCAGCATCATACGCTGCAGTCTGGCAGGGGCAGCGTGAATCGGCTTGTTCAGGATTGTTACCAGTGGCTGGTGGTCGGTTTCGACCGTAAATCTGCTGCCGAACAGGAAGTCTCTGAACTTGGAGCAGGCGAACACCACCGCGAGCAGCTCTTTCTCGATCTGAGCGTACCGCTGCTCGGTGTCCGTCATGGTGCGGGAGGCATAGGAGACAGGATGTAGCGATCCATCGACAGACTGAAGGCAGGCCGCACCCAGGCTGAACTTGGAAGCGTCACAGGTGACGGTGATGGGGCGACCCACGTCGAAGAACCGCATCGTCGGAGTGCTAATCAGTTTCGACTTGAGGCAGTCAAAGGCCTGCTGGTGATGTGGGAGCCAGGCCCAGGCGATATCCTTTTTTGTCAGCTGCCGCAGGGGAGCACTCAGCTCACTGAGGTTTGGTACAAACTTTCCAAGGTAGTTCACCATGCCCAAGAATCGTTGCTGACCTGGCACGTCAGTGGGGGCTGCCATTTCGGAGATAGCAGCTGCCTTCAAGGGGTCGGGCTTTAGTCCGTTAGGGGTGAAAACATGTCCAACATACGTGACCTCTGAGACACGAAACCGGCACTTCTTGGGATTCAGCTTCAGGTGCGCCTTTCGCGCGCGATCCAGGACGCGGCGGAGGTTCAGGTCGTGCTCGGCAATGTCCTTCCCATAAACCAGGATATCATCCACGATGATGGCACATGGCAGGTCCGGGAATATCTGCTCCATCGTCCGCTGGAACACCTCGCTAGCAGAATTGATGCCGAATGGCATTCGCAGAAACTTGAATCTGCCGAACGGTGTGGCGAAGGTCGTCAGGTCAGAAGACGCTTTGTCCAACGGGATCTGCCAAAACGAGTTCTTAGCGTCTAGGACTGAAAAGATGGTGGCTTGCCTGACCTTTGCCGCCACATCCTCAACAGACCGCATGGGGTAATGTGGTCGCCTGATGGCAAGGTTTAAGTCCTTCGGGTTGATACACACGCGTATTTCGTTCTTGTCTTTCTTAATCGTGGCAACCATGGTGGAGACCCAATCGGTGGGCTCGCTAACTGCTACTAGCACCCCCTTTTCGACCATCTTGTTGAGCATCGCCTCGACCTTGTCCTTCATGGCGTGAGACACCCTGTGAGGTGCGCGGACCATGGGTTGTATATTTGGGTCAATGGAAATATGGTATGTCGGTGGTAACTTTCCCAGGTCATCGTCGAACAGGTCCTGGTATTCTGCAACCGGGTCAAACGACAGTTGCACTTTGTGGACCGTGCGGTCAAAGGAGACCAAGCCAAGATCCTGGCACGCACGGTTGCCCAACAGGGTTACACAGTCAGAGTTCAAAACATAGAAAACCAGGTTTCTTGTGGCCTTTTGCAGCACGCAAGTTAAAGTGGCCCTCCCCGCAGGCCTTAGAATCTCTCCACCATAGGCGTGCAGGGTAGCATCGTCAGCAACCAGAGGCTCATTATTCCTTATCTTGTTGAAAAGATTCATGGACAAAACATTGACTTTCGCGCCTGTATCTAATTTAGCAAGGAAGGTTACATCATTGACAGTCACAGATACGGAGGGATCATTGCGGTGGGCGGGTGTCTGTAGGAGGGTAAACACATGCGAGTCCTCGGCAGAATTAATTGGATCTGCACCATAGCATTCAGCTAAATTGGGCTGTGAGTCGAAACAGATATCAGATTGCCCCAGCATGCGACAGGAGGCTGAGAAATGGTTCAGCTTTTTACAAAAGTTACAGGTTTTACCAAAGGCGGGACACGTTGACAGTCTATGGTGCATGTAGTTACAGTTCGGGCACCTTTTTCGGGGCACATCGCCAGGACCAGGGTTGGCACGCGGCAGAAAAACATTGTTTCCTATCCGAGGCTGTGGGCTCCTAAACCCAGCCAGGTTGACAGATTTATTGCCCGAGTCCCGGTGGTCCTCTTGCAAAACAACGACCTCAGACAATCTGCAGGCATGCATAGCTTTTTCCAACGTTAGATCCGGATCCCTCAAAAGCTCACATCGCAGCTTCTGGTCACGCATGCCAGTTACTAAAATGTCTCTAGTGAGCTGGTCTGTCATGTCGCCAAAACGGCACCGCTGGGCGAGATGACGCAAATCAGCAATAAAACATTCAACATGTTCATCCGGCAACTGTCTCCTTGTAAAGAACCGTGCCCTCTCTAGAATGCGGTTCGAGGGCAGGTCACAAATCTCCCTGAACTTACGTAGCAGGCAAGCGGGGTCGTCGGCAGACTCTGCAGGAGTAATCACCTCGTCGTCGTCGCCCAGGACCGCTGGAGCATAGGTGAAAGTTCTGGCTCTCTTCATGGCATCAGGTCCGACAAGGTTGAGTAGGAGGGAAGCTTTAAGGGAGTCAGGATCAGCACGGTGTGCGACGTTGACAAAGTGTGTGAAATCAAATTCAAACGTGGCCCAGCGCTCAGAGATGTCAGCATCGAAGACAAGCTGCTCGGGCTTTCTGCAAGAGGACGCCATGGCCAGAGAGATCAAAAGCACAAAAAACACAAATCAAAAAAAAGAAATAAAAACCGATATACAGGAGACGCAAGTATCTTCCAGCTTTGACACCATGTAAATGAAAACTTTACAAGCTCTTAAGTGTGCAACATCTTTTAATGATAGCACAGGGTATTACATACATCTTCAAGCACAGGCTACATTCTTCTACTGCTGCGCCCAGGAAGGGGAAGGCGTTATGATTGATGTTAACTGGGCGGGGTTAATGGGAGTGAGGTAACTATATTATTGGTTGCATATAAACCATCTACACTAATGTAACCGCACTTTTTAAAAAGGGAGGGAGAGAGAAAACGGGGAATTACAGACCAGTTAGTCTAACATCGGTAGTGGGGAAACTGCTAGAGTCAATTATTAAAGATGGGATAGCAGCGCATTTGGAAAGTGGGGAAATCATTGGACAAAGTCAGCATGGATTTACGAAGGGTAAATCATGTCTGACGAATCTTATTGAATTTTTTGAGGATGTAACTAGTAGAGTGGATAAGGGAGAAGCAGTGGATGTGTTGTATCTGGACTTTCAGAAGACTTTCGACAAGGTCCCACACAAGAGATTGGTATACAAACTTAAAGCACACGGTATTGGTGGTTCAGTATTGATGTGGATAGAGAACTGGTTGGGAATATTCCTTGTTTTTAATTAGTTTTTTAGAAAATAGCTATTATTAATGAATTTCAGTGCATCCATTTGTTTTTTGAAATAAAGTTTTGAGAGATTTGAGAGATAACAGCACCAGGCTTTGGCGGCTGTTATTTTTCTGCTCTCACCATAACCGCTGCTCTTTGCATGTTGTTCATTTGTTGTTCTGAGTTTGGTTCCATGGTATGGATTAAGCATTGGCAGTACTGCCATCTCTTACACATCACAGTTCCAAGCACAAGCCTGATTTCCCAATAACCTGTTCACGCATTATTTATGGTAACTCCCTTCAATAACATTATCGAGATAGTGTAGCGGCACCATACATAGTGAATATAGGTGAGACGTCAGGTAGGTTCAAAGTGTTGTTTATTCAGTGGTGACACATTAAGTTGGTGCGCTAAATCGGATCCCGTTCTCTTCTTGAATGTCTGCAGGAACATCAGGGAACTCAGGAAGCAGTTTGAACGTTCTATTTTCAATTTGGACAGTCAGGGGTCACCAATGTAGCGGCACCATATGTGGTGAATAAAGGTGAGACATCAGGCAGGTTCAAAGTGTTGTTTATTCGGTGGTGACATGTTAAGTTGGTGCGTTAACCATATTACAATGTTGCTGTAGCTGAGCGAGGTTGTACTCTCGGGCTCAGCTACCTGTTGACTGCCGTAGGTCTCGAGGTAAGAGACCTTAATTACCAGGACACTCCCTCTAGCCCATGACGTCACGTGCCCGCTCTCGTATATCCTGACGAGAGTTCGAGCATAAGTGGCCTGTGTTTAGGCTGACGCCACAATAGACACAAAGTGCTGGAGTAACACAAAGGGCCAGGCAGCATATCTGGAGAAAAATGATAGGTAATTTTTTTTAGTTTAGAGATACAGCACGGAAACCGGCCTCTTCAGCCCACCGAGTCCATGCTGATCAGCGATCCCCAAACACTAACGCTATCCTACGCACACTTACTTACTTAGACTTAGTTCCTCCCACACTGTCGAGTGCATTGGGCAGCATAACCATTCTGTTCGGTTCTGTGCGACGTCTTCCATTCTCGATCGGTTAGCATCCCGGGCTTCCAAATCCTACCGGAATGTGCACCTCATGTGAGCTTTGGTCAGCCTTTTTCCTTCTTCCGTCAGCTTGCCATGTCATTACTATTTTAGGTTCACGTTCTGGTGACATCCTGCGTCACTCTATGTCCTGGCTGAGAGGCTTTGTTGCAGCTTCCCGATAGATCTCCTCATTTGTGATGTGGTCTCTGTAGCTAGTTTTCAGGATCCTCCTCAAGCAGCATTGTTGGGATGCATCCAATTTCTTTTTCATCACGACATTGATTTTCCATGTCTCACTAGCACAGAGTGCTGTAGGGAGGACTGCGGACTGGAAGTGTTTGACTTTTAGCATCTTGGATATGGTCTAGTGGTGCCTCACAGCGCCTGAGACCCAGGTTCGATTCTGACTACGGGTCCTGTTGTACCTTCGGCCCGTGACTGAGTGGGGTTTCTCTGGGGCCTCTGGTTTCCTCCCACTGTCCAAAGATGTACAAGTTTATAGCTTAATTGGCTTTGGTAAAATGGTAAATTGTCCCTAGTGTGTGGGCTAGTATTAGTGTGCGGGTGATCGCTAGTCGGCACGGACTCAGTGGGCTGAAGGGCCTGTTTCTGCACTGTACCTCTAAACTAAACTTTCTGGAATTCTGCCCAAATGTCCAATATATTTTTGGAAGTCTACCATTGAAACATGACAGATGTTTTACAGATGGCAACAGACTTGAGTCCAAAGACTGGTCTGGACCCAAAATGTCACCTATTCTTTTTCACCAGAGATGTTGTCTGATCCACTGTTTTTTGTGTCTATCTTCGATGTAAACCAGCAGCTGTAGTTCTTTCCTATGTCGTTTAAATGTTAGTGTATCAAATGTCGGTACAAAATGGGGAAAGGAGGTGAGGTTGGGGGCGCAGATGCGACGGCTGGTAGGGTGGAAGGTGAGGACAAGGGGGACTGTTCTTGTTACGAGTAGGGGAATGGGGAGTGAGAGCGGAGCTGCCGGATATAGAAGAGACCCTGGTGAGAGCCTCATCTATAATCAAAGAGGGAACCCCCATTCTTTAAAGAATGGTAAGGCTTACCTTGATTTTTAACCGGTAAGGTTAAAAATCGAGCGCGGCGCTTGTTTTCCTCAGAGGCCCACAGGAGCCGTTAGAAGTGAAGGAGGGGGAGGAGCAACACCCGACCGGTAAGGTTAAAAATCAAGCGTGGGGCTTGTTTTCCTCAGAGGCCCACAGGAGCTGTTGGAAGTGAAGGAGGGGGAGGAGTGACACCCGACCGGTAAGCTTGAAAATCAAGCGCGGGGCTTGTTTTTCCTCAGAGGCCCACAGGAGCCGTTGGAAGTGAAGGAGGGGGAGGAGCGACACCCGACCGGTATGATTTAAAATTAAGTGCGGGGCTTGTTTTTACCTAAATCCATAACGTTCCATTTGGAGAAGTGTTTTTTTTTGAGGAAGCCGCTAATTGGTATGAAGTGGACTAGGGTAAGCAGCTGATTGGTGGGAAGTGGACTAGGGTAGGCAGCTGATTGGCAGTCAGATCCCAGCAGTTTGTTGTGTACTTTGTATTGTGTTGCTATTGTATCCTGTGTAAGGGGGGCAGTATGAAGGCCAGGGCAGTGTACTGTTCTGGATGTCAGATGTGCGAGGTCAGGGAATCTGATAGCCCTCCAGACGTCCACATCTGCGCCAGGTGTGTCGAGATGGGGCTCCTAAAGGACCGTGTTAGGAACCTGGAGCAGCAGCTCGATGACCTCCGTCTGGTCAGGGAGAGTGAGGAGGTCATAGAGAGGAGCTACAGGGAGGCAGTCACTCCCAGACCACAGGAGGCAGACAAGTGGGTCACGGTTAGGAAGGGCAAGAGGCAGGGGATAGAGAGTACCCCTGTGACTGTACACCTGGAAAATAGGTACTCGGGTTTGAGTACGATTGGAGGGGACAGTCTAACTGGGGGCAGCAAGACCGGCTGGGTCTCCAGCACAGAGACTGACCCTGATGCTCAGAAGGGTAGCAAAAAGAGGAGGGCAATTGTAATAGGGGACTCTATAGTTAGGTGGTCGGAAGGGCGATTCTGTGGACGCAGTCGGGAGACCTGGATGGTAGTTTGCCTCCCTGGTGCCAGGGTCTCGCATGTGTCGGAACGTGTCCAAAAGATTCTGAAAAGGGAGCGAGAGGAGCCTGATGTTGTGGTACACATAGGTACCAATGACATAGGCAGAAAAAAGATGAGGTCCTGAAGGGAGAATTTAGGGAGTTGGGGGGAAAGTTAAGGAGAAGGACCAAAAGGGTAACGATTTCAGGATTACTGCCTGTGCCGCGTGACAGTGATAGTAGGAATGAAATGAGGTGGAGGATAAATGCGTGGGTGAGGGACTGGTGCAGTGGGCAGGGATTCAAGTTTCTTGATCACTGGGACCTCTTTTGGGAAAGGCATGATCTGTACAAAAAGGACGGGTTGCACTTGAATTCGAGGGGGACCAATATCCTGGCAGGGAGACTTGCAAAGGCTACTGGGGAGACTTTAAACTAGAAAGGCTGGGGGGAGGGACTCGGGTAGAGGAGGCTAGGGGACAGGGTGTGGGGCAAGAGGCAGAGAAGGGAAGCACTCGGACCCAAAATGTAGGCGAGAAAGAGGAAAAAGATAATAGACAGAGAATAAGGGATGGTGGGTTTCTAAAATGTGTATATTTTAATGCTAGGAGCATTGTAAGAAAGCTGGGTGAACTTAGAGCCTGGATTGACACCTGGAAAAATAATGTTGTGGCAATCAGTGAAACATGGTTGCAGGAGGGCTGTGATTGGAAACTAAATATTCCAGGATTTTGTTGCTTCAGGTGTGATAGAATTGGAGGGACCAGAGGTGGAGGTGTTGCATTGCTTGTCAAAGAGGATATTATAGCAGTGTTTTGGCAGGATAGATTAGAGGGCTCATCTAGGGAGGCTATTTGGGTGGAACTGAGAAATGGGAACAGTGTAGCAACACTTTTAGGGGTGTATTATAGACTGCCAAATGGGGAGTGAGAATTGGAAGAGTAAATATGTAAGGAGATAGCAGATATCAGTAGTAAGCACAAGGTAGTGATATTGGGAGATTTCAATTTTCCAAAAATAGACTGGGAAACACATTCTGTAAATGGGCTGGATGGTTTGGAGTTTGTAAAATGTGTGCAGGATAGTTTTTTGCAGCAGTACATAGAGGTATCGAACAGAGAAGGGGCAGTGCTGGACCTCCTGTTAGGAAATGAGGCAGGTCAGGTGACGGAGGTATGCGTTGGTGAGCACTTCGGGACCAGTGATCAAAATACCATTAGTTTCAATATGGAGAGAGTCAGAACTGGACCTACGGTGGAGATTTTTGATTGGAGAAAGGCTAACTTTGAGGGAATGCGTAAGGATTTAAGAGGAGTGAATTGGGACACTCTGTTTTATGGGAAGGATGTAGAAGAGAAATGGAGGACATTTAAAGGGGAAATTGTAAGAGTACAGAATCTTTATGTCCCTGTTAGGGTGAAAGGAAATAGTAAAAATTGGAAAGAGCCATGGTTTTCAAGGGGAATTGGACACTTGTTTTGAAAAAAGAGAGATATCTACAATAATTATAGGAGGCATGGAGTAAATGAGGTGCTAGAGGAGTATAAAGAATGTAAAAAGAATCTTAAGAAAGAAATTAGGAAGGCTAAAAGAAGAAAGGTGAAAGTAAATCCAAAGGGTTTCTACAGCTATATTAATAGCAAAAGGATAACACGGGATAAAATTGAACCATTAGAGAGACAGAATGGACAGCTATCTGCAGAGCCAATAGAGATGGGGGAGATATTGCACAATTTATTTTCTTCGGTATTCACCAAGGAGAAGGATATTGAACTATGTGAGGTAAGGAAAATAAGTAGAGTAACTATGGAAACTATTAAATTCAAAGAGGAGGAAGTACTGACACTTTTGAAAAATATAAAAGTGGATAAGTCTCCAGGTCCTGACAGGATATTCCCTAGGACATTGCGGGAATAGTGTAGAAATAGCAAGAGCTATGACAGAAATATTGCAAATGTCATTAGAAACGGGAATAGTGCGGAGGATTGGCGTACAGCGCATGTTGTTCCATTCTTTAAAAAGGGTTCAAAGAATAAACCTAGCAATTATAGACCTGTTAGTTTGATGTCAGTGGTGGGTAAATTAATGGAAAGAATACTTAGAGATAATATATATAAGCATCTGGATAAACAGGGTCTGATCAGGAACAGTCAACATGGATTTGTGCCTGGAAGGTCATGTTTGACAAACCTTCTTAAATTTTTTGAAGCAGTTACTTGGGAAATTGATGAGGGTAAAGCAGTGGATGTTGTCTATATGGATTTCAGTAAGGCCTTTGACAAGGTTCCCCATGGAAGGTTGGTTAAGAAGGTTCAATCTTTGGGTGTTAATTGCGGAGTAGCAAGATGGATTCAACAGTGGCTGAATGGAAGATGTCAGAGAGTAATGGTGGATGGCTGTTTGTCAGGTTGGAAGCCGGTGACCAGTGGGATGCCTCAGGGATCTGTCCACTGTTGTTTGTCATGTACATATAACAATTACAGCACGGAAACAGGCCCTCTCGGCCCTTCCAGTCCGTGCCGACCAATGACATCAATGATATAACTATATAACCATATAACAATTACAGCACGGAAACAGGCCCTCTAGGCCCTTCCAGTCCGTGCCGACCATTTGTTTTCCCCTATTCCCATCTTCCTGCACTCAGACCATACCCCTCCATTCCCTTCACGTCCATATACCTATCCACTTTACTCTTAAATGTTAAAATCGATCCTGCCTCCACCACTTCTGCTGGAAGCTCATTCCACACAGCCACCACCCTCTGAGTAAAGAAGTTCCCCCTCACGTTACCCCGAAACTTCTGTCCCTTAATTCTCATGTCATGCCCTCTTGTTTGAATCTTCCCTACCCTCAATGGGAAAAACATATCCACGTCAACTCTGTATATCCCTTTCATCATTTTAAAGACCTCAATCAAGTCCCCCCTTAACCTTCTGCACTACAAAGAATAAAGACCTAACTTGTTCAACCTTTCTTTGTAACATAGTTGCTGGAACCCTGGCGACATTCTACTAAATCTCCTCTGTACTCCCTCTATTTTTTTGACATCCTTCCTATAACTAAGCGACCAAAATTGTACACCATATTCCAGAATTGGTCTTACCAATGCCTTGTACAATTTTAACATTACTTCCCTACTCCTATATTCAATGCTCTGATTTATAAAGGCCAGCACACCAAAGGCTTTCTTTACCACCCTATCTACATGCGATTCCACCTTCAGGGAACTATGCACAGTTATTCCTAGATCCCTCGGTTCCACAGCATTCCTCAATTCCCTACCATTTACCATGTACGTCCTATTTTGATTTGTCCTGCCAAGATTTAGCACTTCACACTTAGCAGCATTAAACTCCATCTGCCATCTTTCAGCCCACTTTTCCAAATGGCCCAAATCTCTCTGTAGACTTTGAAAATCTACTTCATTATCCACAACACCACCTATCTTAGTATCATCTGCATACTTACTAATCCAATTTTCCAGCCCATCATCCAGATCATTGGTGTACATGACAAACAACAGTGGACCCAACACAGATCCCTGAGGCACCCCACTGGTCACCGGCTTCCAACCTGACAAAAAGCCATCCACCATTACTCTCTGACATCTCCCATTCAGCCACTGTTGAATCCATCTTGCTACTCCGCCATTAACACCCAAAGATTGAACCTTCTTAACCA
Organism: Okamejei kenojei; assembly: GCA_035221665.1. Classification (NCBI taxonomy): domain Eukaryota; kingdom Metazoa; phylum Chordata; class Chondrichthyes; order Rajiformes; family Rajidae; genus Okamejei; species Okamejei kenojei. Next base: position 393,624 of record CM069155.1, read on the forward strand.
ACCTTCCATGGGGAACCTTGTCAAAGGCCTTACTGAAATCCATATAGGCAACATCCACTGCTTTACCCTCATCAATTTCTCTGGTTACCGCTTCAAAAAATTCAAGAAGGTTTGTCAAACGTGACCTTCCAGGCACAAATCCATGTTGACTGTTCCTGATCAGACCCTGTTTATCCAGATGCTTATATATATTATCTCTAAGTATCCTTTCCATTAATTTGCCCACCACTGACGTCAAACTAATAGGTCTATAATTGCTAGGTTTATTCCTTGAACCCTTTTTTAGCAATAGAACAACATGCGCAGTACGCCAATCCTCCGGCACTATTCCCGTTTCTAATGACATTTGAAATACTTCTGTCATAGCTCCTGCTATTTCTACACTAACTTCCCTCAATGTCCTAGGGAATATCCTGTCAGGACCTGGAGACTTATCCACTTTTATATTTTTCAAAAGTGTCAGTACTTCCTCCTCTTTGAATCTCATAGTTTCCATAGCTACTCTACTTTTTCCCCTTAACTCACAGAGTTCAATATCCTTCTCCTTGGTGAATACCGAAGAAAATAAATTGTTCAATATCTCCCCCATCTCTTTTGGCTCTGCAGATAGCTGTCCATTCTGGTTCTCTAGTGGTCCAATTTTATCCCTCGTTATCCTTTTGCTATTAATATAGCTGTAGAAACCCTTTGGGTTTACTTTCACCTTTCTTGCCAAAGCAACCTCATATCTTCTTTTAGCCTTCCTAATTTCTTTCTTAAGATTCTTTTTACATTCTTCTTAAGATTCTTTTTACATTCTTTGATCTGGATGATGGGGTGGAAAATTGGATAAGTAAGTATGCAGATGATACTAAGATAGGTGGTGTTGTGGATAATGAAGTAGATTTTCAAAGTCTACACAGAGATTTGGGCCATATGGAAAAGTGGGCTGAACGATGGCAGATGGAGTTTAATGCTGATAAGTGTGAAGTGCTACATCTTGGCAGGACAAATCAAAATAGGACGTACATGGTAAAAGGTAGGGAATTGAGGAATGCTGTGGAACAGAGAGATCTAGGAATAACTGTGCATAGTTCCCTGAAGGTGGAATCACATGTAGATGGGTTGGTAAAGAAAGCCTTTGGTGTGCTGGCCTTTATAAATCAGAGCATTGAATATAGGAGTATGGAAGTAATGTTAAAATTGTACAAGGCATTGGTAAGACCAATTCTGAAGTATGGTGTACAATTTTGGTCGCCTAATTATAGGAAGGATGTCAACAAAATAGAGAGAGTACAGAGGAGATTTACTAGAATGTTGCCTGGGTTCCAGCAAATATGTTACAGAGAAAGGTTGAACAAGTTAGGTCTTTATTCTTTGGAGCGCAGAAGGTTAAGGGGGGACTTGATTGAGGTCTTTAAAATGATGAAAGGGATAGACAGAGTTGACGTGGATAAGCTTTTCCCATTGAGGGTAGGGAAGATTCAAACAAGAGGGCATGACATGCGAATTAAGGGACGGAAGTTTAGGGTTAACGTGAGGGGGAACTTCTTTACTCAGAGGGTGGTGGCTGTGTGGAATGAGCTTGCAGCAGAAGTGGTGGAGGCAGGATGGATTTTAACATTTAAAAGTAAAGTGGATAGGTATATGGATGGGAAGGGAATGGAGGGTTATGGTCTGTGCAGGTAGATGGGACTAGGGGAAAACAAATGATCGGCACAGACTGGAAGGGCCGAAAGGGCCTGTTTCCATGCTGTAATTGTTATATGGTTATATGGTTATGGTTAATGAGGACATCTCCGATGCCCTGGTCTGGAACACCTCAACCTGGGTGCAGATGTGGTGCAGACAGAGGAATTGGGAGTGGAGTAGAATGGGTAGAAGGAAGAATATGAAAACAAAGAACTGTTGATGCTGGACATAAAATGCTGGAGTAACTCAGCAAGTCAGACAACATCTCTGGGTCGAAGGAATGGGTGGCGTTTTGGCTCAAGATACTTCTTCAGACTGGTCCACTGCAGATGCTAGTCTACACAAATTATCTGAGTCGGACAGTGGCTCTGGAGAACATGGATAGGCAATGTTTTGGGTCAGAAATAATGTTAATTGTACCCCTTCGTTATCACCTCTTCCCCAGCGAACAATGGGGCATTATGGGCTCCACTCTTCCTTGGTCATCTTTTGCTGGCCCTGATTTGTTCTCTACTGATCTGTGTGTTCAAGAGTTAGATTTAGCTCTTAGGACTAATGGAATCAAGGGATATGGGGAGAAAGCAGGAACAGGATAAAGTAGATTTTCAAAGTCAGCAGAGAGATTGAGGCCATTTGGAAGAGTGGGTTGAAAGATGGCAGGTGGAGTTTAATGCTGATAAGTGTGAGGTGCTACATCTTGGCAGGACAAATCATAATAGGACATATATGGTAAATGGTAGTGAATTGTGGAATGCAGTTGAACAGAGCGATCTAGGAGTAACTGTGCATAGTTCACTGAAAGTGGAATCTCATGTAGATAGGGTGGTAAAGAAAGCTTTTGGTATGCTGACCTTTGTAAATTAGAGCATTGAGTATAGAAGTTGGGATGGAATGTTAAAGTAGTACAAGGCATTGGTGAGGCCAATTCTGGAGTATGCTGTACAATTTTGGTCGCCAAATTATATGAAATATGTCAACAAAATAGAGAGAGTACAGAGGAGATTTACTAGAATGTTGCCTGGGTTTCAGCAACTGAGTTACAGAGAAAGGTTGAACAAGTTAGGTCTTTATTCTTTGGAGCACAGAAGGTTAATGGGGGACTTGATAGAGGTCTTTAAAATGATGAGGGGATAGACAGAGTTGACGTGGATAAGCTTTTTCCATTGAGAGTAAGGAAGATTCAAACAAGAGGACATGATTTGAGAATTAAGGAACAGAAGTTTAGGGGTAACATGAGGGGGAATTTCTTTACTCAGAGAGTGGTAGCTGTGTGGAATGAGCTTCCAGTGTAAGTGGTGGAGACAGGTTCGATTTTATCTTTTAAAAATAAATTGGATAGGTATATGGACGGGAAAGGAATGGAGGGTTATGGTCTTAGTGCAGGTAGATGGGACTAGGTGAGAATAAGTGCTCGGCATAGACTAGAAGGGCTGAGATGGCCTGTTTCCATGCTGTAATTGTTATATGGTTATATAACCATATAATATAACCATATAACAATTACAGCACGGAAACAGGCCCTCTCGGCCCTTCCAGTCCGTGCCGACCATTTGTTTTCCCCTAGTCCCATCTACCTGCACTCAGACCATACCCCTCCATTCCCTTCACGTCCATATACCTATCCACTTTACTCTTAAATGTTAAAATCGATCCTGCCTCCACCACTTCTGCTGGAAGCTCATTCCACACAGCCACCACCCTCTGAGTAAAGAAGTTCCCCCTCACGTTACCCCGAAACTTCTGTCCCTTAATTCTCATGTCATGCCCTCTTGTTTGAATCTTCCCTACCCTCAATGGGAAAAACGTATCCACGTCAACTCTGTCTATCCCTTTCATCATTTTACAGACCTCAATCAAGTCCCCCCTTAACCTTCTGCGCTCCAAATAATAAGGACCTAAAATGGTTATATGATTTTATGGTTATATGATTTTGGACGATCAGCCATGATCATATTAAATGGTGGTGCTGGCTCAAAGGGTCGAATGGCCGACTCCTTCACTTATTTTCTATGTTTCTAGTCTAATCTTTCCTCCAGTTCCCTCCCCTCTATTTTCAGTCTGAAGGAGAGTCCCGACCCGAAACATCACCCGCGGTAGAGCTGCTGCCTTACAGCGCCAGAGACACAGGTTCAATCCACATTACGGGCATTGTCTGTATGGAGTTTTACGTTCTCCCCGTGACCTCCATGGGATTTCTCCAGGTGCTCCAGTTTCCTCCCACACGCCAAAGATGCTAGGGTTTTAATTGGCATCGGTAAAACTTATAAATTACCTCAAATTGGTAAAGCTGATATGATCTAGTGGCTATTTACACTATACATCAGTGATTTAGATGAAGGGATTCAAAGTAACATTAGCAAATTTGCAGATGACGCAAAGCTGGGTGGCAGTGTGAACGGTGAGGAGGATGTTATGAGAATGCAGGGTGACTTGGACAGGTTGGGTGAGTGGGCAGATGCATGCCAGATGCAGTTTAATGTGGAGAAATGTGAGACTTTGGTGGAATAAAACAGGAAGGCAGATTATTATCTAAATGGTGTCAAGTTGGGAAAAGGTGAAGTAAAACAAGATCTGGTTGTCCTTGTTCATCAGTCACTGAAAGTAAGCATGCAGCTACAGCTGGCATGAAGAAAGCTAATGGCATGTTGGCCTTTATAACAAGAGCAGTTGAGCATAGGAGCAAAGAGGTCTTTCTGCAGTTGTACAGGGCCCCAGTGAGACCACACCTGGAGTATTGTGTGCGGTTTTGGTCTCCAAATTTAAGGAAGGACATCCTTGCTATTGAGGGAGTGCAGCGTAGGTTTACAAGGTTAATTCCTGGGATGGCAGGACATATTGATAGATAGGAGTGGCTGGGCTTGTACACTCTGGATGATGAGGGATCTTATTGAAACATATAAGATTATGAAGGACCCTCCCTCCATTTCTCCCTGTATCCTGTATTTATCCTGTATTTATCTCTCTCCCTCCTGCCCTTGCGTCTATACACTGTGGACGGTTCGATTGTAATCATGTAGCCTCTCCTCTGACTGGATAGCATGCCACAAAAAGCTTTTCACTGTACCTCGGTACATGTGATAATAAACTAAACTATAGATAGACAAAATAAAACCAAACTAAACTGAACAGAATTGAAAAGCTATGCTAAACTAAACAACCAGTCTCCCTCTCTCTATCCCTCCCTCTCACCTGTTCTCTCCCTCCTTCTCTCCCTCTCTCCCACCCTTTCTCACTTTCTCATTACTACTTTCTAAATTAAACTAAATAAAACTATATCAATGAAACTAAACTAGATTAAACTTAACTAAATACTCCCCTCTCTCTCTCCCTCCATCCCTCTCTCCCTCCCTCTCTCCCTCCCTCACTCCTTCCCGCCTTATTCCTCCTAATACTTTCCAAACTAATCTGGATGAAACCAAACTCTCCCACTCTCTCCCTCCTTCTGTCCCTCTGCCCCCCATCATTTCTCTCACCCTTCCTCTGTCCCTACCCCCTTACCTTAAATCTGTATTTTGCGTGTACGGCCCTCAGTCACCCAAGGCGGCATCCACAAAATACTTTATTCTGCCCGTACAAACCCCTGACCTCTCAGGGTGTGTCCACAGAATACCTGCCTCATCCGTGCAACCCTTGATCTCTCAGGGTGGTATCCACAAGGTTTTAATTAAATCTTAATAATATCACACAATGCAATACTGTACTTTCGTATGCCAAATATTATTACTCACCACACATCGCAGCCTTCTCGGACAATCCTCCGGGTCTCTTTTTTAGAACAATTTAGTGCCAGATTAATTGGGTAGGAGAGGCCCTCTCGATCACCCAGACGCTTCAGTGGTCTCCGTTTCAACAGGTTACGAGTCCAAATAAAGCGGAAAACCGCTTACCTTTTTTTGCGGGTGGCCACCCTTTTCCTGTTGTCCTGGGGATCCCGTGGGGCTAGGAAGCTGGTTGTCCTCTGCTGAACGGGCCTCTATCCTACCCTGCTCGCTGTGCCAATTTTCTCATGGTTTAGAGAATCAGAGTTGGATAAGATGACACAGACACGGAGAATTCTTCAGGAAGCTGAAAGCCTTTATTTGCAAACATCAGCTGGCACATTCAGATACCACCTGTCCATTCCCTAATTGCTCTCCGACTACAGAAAAAGCAGCTTTATATTACAGTTTTTCAGCGATATCTTCTCTACCTAATCTTGCATGCTGTACTCCTCTCACATCAATTTATATTTGATTCCAATATTCTCTGTCTCGCCACAATTAACATCCGACCTTGGTTCAATCTTATTAAACTTTACATTTCCCCTCATATCTCTTCCTCTTTTGCCGCCCTTAAATTCCAAACTGTTACTCTAATCTCCCAGCTCTGTTTACTTTGCCACCATTATGTTCTAGCTAAAGCCAAGGTTACACACACCATATTATAATGTTACATACTAGTTTATAAGTTTAATACAAAGATACAAATATATTTATTAAGAATACAACGATGCAAAAGTAAAAATAAGTAACTTGTTTAGTGCCTTAATTACTAGATAAATGATTTAATTAAGTGCTGCTAAATGGCTAACAATCACGTGAGGCTAAATAAAATAAGCTGATGTCTGATTACGTAAAATAGCTGTGCTATGATAAATGTTTCAAGTAAGTGCTCTTCTATATAACTTCCATAGTAACTAGCCAAATTCACATTTAGTTGTTGATTAGCATTCACTTTATCAAAATCAGCCAGTGGTGCCACAGTCTCAGCCATCCGACATGCATGAATAGCCTGATCCAAAGTCAGTTCTGCATTCCTTAATAGTTCAGCTCGCAGCTTTCGGTCGCTCATTCCTCCCTCAATTTTATCTCTAACAAGCTCATTTGTTATCTCACTAAATCTACATCGAAAACAGATGTGTATCAGGTCGCTGATGAATCGTTCCACAGGTTCATCAGGCTGCTGCACTCGGTCAAACAATCTTTCCTCTCAAGGATTCTGTTATACAGCAGGTCACACAGTTCTCTGAACTTTCTCAGTAACACCATTGAGTTATCTATAGATTCTGCTGGCACCACTACCTGTCCATTCGCATCCAGTTGAGCAGGTGCAAATTCAAACAAGTCAGCACGGATCATAGCTTCCGGACCCGTTGAATTCAACAGTAGCGAAGCCTTCAACTCGTTGGGAGCATTGCAGTGAATGATGCGGATATAATGAGAGTAGGCCTTCTCAAATTCGCCATCGCTCGGCGATATCAGAATCAATCACAAGTGGGCTAGGCTTTCGACAAGAGCTAGCCATGTTCCCAAATCACAAAAAAACATGCAAATAAAAACAGGTAAACAAAATAAATGGCGATAATCACACGTGGGGCAGACCCAGAAACACAAGCATCTTTATTGTTCAGGTCATCAACTACACAGCAGGTCATCACACGCTCACACTGCTTCTCAGACTGGCAAGAAGTGGGCAGGATCTTACACTATGAATGTTACAATTAAGTGGGTTTATAACTACTAAGCACTTTAATTGGCCAACATGCTATAGCCAATGCTACAGAGGTGATGGCTGTGTTCCTCTGTCCTTAGTCCTTGGTGACAGGGTGTTGATCTGGGAGAGTAACTCCGGCCAAGGTCGGGGGTCTCAGTAGTTTTAATTTGGGAACAGAAACACAGAACCTCAATTTCACTGAATAATCGGAAGAAGGTCCCAACTCAAAAAGTCATCCATCCTTTTTCTCCAGAGATGCTGCCTGACCCGCTGAGTTACTCCAGCACTCTGTGAAACGTCACCTTTCCATGTTCTCCGCAGATGCTGCCTGACCTGCTGAGTTACTCCAGCACGCTGTGAAACATCACCTATCCCTGTTCTCCACAGACGCTGCCTGACCTGCTGAGTTACTCCAGCACCCTGTGAAGCATCACCTATCCATGTTCTCCATAGACGCGACCTATCCATGTTCTCCACAGACACTTTGTGTCCATTCCCAATTTCTCTAGCTGCTTTTAAATGTGTTTTGTTTGTCGATTGAAGTTGGCAAATGAAGTGCAAAGATCGCTGTAGGTATTGAAGAATATGTATTGGGTATGTGTGAAGTGTGTGTCCCATTGAGAACAATGATGCATTTTAATTGTGGTCAATGATTTGGGCATGAACAAAGATGGGCTGGGCAGTAACTTTGCAGATTACAACAAGATTGCTGGGCTCACAGACTGTGTGTAAGGCTGCCAAAGTATACAGCAGCATATACTGTAGATCAGCTACTGGAAAGGGGAGAATCACGGAAACAGGCCCTTCAGCCCAACTTGCCCACACCGGCCAACATGCCCCTTCTACACCAGTCCCACCTGCCCGCGTTTCGGCCATATCCCTCAAAACCTGTCCTATCCATGTCCCTGTCTAACTGTTTCTTAAATGTTGTGATAGTCCCAGACTCAACTACCTCCTCTGGCAGCTTGTTCCATACACCCACCACCCTCTGTGTGAAAAAGTTACCCCTCAGATTCCTATTAAATCTTTTCCCCTTCACCTTTAACCCATGTCCTCTGGTCCTTGATTACCCTACTCTGGGCAAGAGACTCTGTGCATCTACCTGATCTATACCTCTCATGATTTTATACACCTCAATAAGATCATCTCTCATCCTCCTGCACTTCAAGGAATTGTCCCAGCCCACTCAACTTCTCCCTGTAGCTCACACCCTCTAGTCCTGGCAACATCCTCGTAAAACCTCTCTATACCCTTTCCAGCTTGACGACATCTTTCCTATAACATAGTGCCCAGAACTGAACACAATATTCTAAATGCGGTCTCACCAACGTCTATACAACTCCAACATGACCTCCCAACTGCTACACTCAAGGGGACGTATACCAGTTAATAACAAGAACCTTACCAGCATCGATGTCCAGAGAGATCTTGGGGTCCAAGTCCTGAACTTTCTCAAAGTGGCCACACAAGTAGACAGAGTAATATAGGAGGGGCATTGGACGGGGCGTGGAGTACAAGAGTCAGCAAGTCACCATGCAGCTTTGTAGAACTTTGCTCAGGCCACATTTGGAATATTGCGTGTAATTCTGGTCACCACCATTACAGGAACAATGTGGAGACGTTGCAAGGGGTACAGAGGAGGTATATTGCCTGGATTAGAGGCCATTAGCGATAGGAAAATCTTTGACAGACATGGATAGTTTTAGGAAGGAACTGCAGCTGCTGGCTTAAACCGAAGATGGACACAAAAAGCTGAAGTAACTTATCGGGTCAGACAGCTTCTGAGGAGAGAAGGAATATGTGACGTTTTGGGTTGGGACCCTTCCTCAGACTGAGAGTCTGGCCCGCTGAGTTACTCCAGCTGTTTGTGTCTGTCTTGGATTATTTTACCTGCTAGACTTATACAAAATGATGAGAGGTGTCGATAGCAGAGACAGCCACAAAATGGAAAGGTGAGCTTGAAGTGGAGTTGCTCATGAAACTTCTCACCTTCTGTTGACAGAAGCTGGAGGAATATTATGGCTGCCACTCCCTGAAGGAAGGTTTCCGCTGTCTCAACACCATCTTACAGACTCCCTACAAGGTTCCAGACACTGTCGCCCAGAACAGGATGGTCCAGGCTGCAGGCTCAGGTGAGTAGCACCTTTGTCTGGCCACCTGCGGGGGGGGGCAATCACTGGGGCGGGGGGTTCAGGGGTCATTGGGGTGTCGGGGCTGGAGAGGGGAGGGAGGGGGTTACATTGGGCGGGGTGTATAGACTGAATTGGCTCACACAGCATGCAGAAGGATCGTACAGGATTGGAGATGATCCTAATGAGTCTGTCCCACTTACGCAAGCTTTTCGGCAACTGCCGGCACCCGTAATAGGTCGCCGAAAATGTTTAACATGTTGAAAATCCAGCGGTGACCAGATAGACGCTATGACTCTTTGGGCGGCTGAGGAGACGACTCACGACCATACAGGTGACATGTCACGGGGTGAAGCCTGTATGGTCGTGAGTAGTCGCCCAAAGAGTCGTACCTTGACGGGTGCCGGCAGTCGCCGAAAATATTGGGTAAGTGAATCAGGCCCTTAAGGCCCACAATGTTGATCCTGATCCGTGAGTCGCTCCTGTTATCAGCAGTGCCGAGACTCCGGACGCTGGGAGTACCCGTGGCTCAGTATGACTTCTCCGCCCGGGACATGCGGGAACTGTCACTCAAGACAGAAGATGTGGTGATGATTCATAGCAAGACCGGGACGGACGGCTGGTGGCGTGGGTCTGTCAATGGCAGCGTGAGTGTGGCTGTAGTGTGTGTACAGGAGGGTGAGTGTGGCTGTAGTGTGTGTACAGGAGGGTGAGTGTGCCTGTAGTGTGTGTGCGGGAGACAATCTGCCTGTAGTGTGTGTACAGGAGTGTGAGTGTGCCTGTAGTGTGTGTACAGGAGAGTGAGTGTGTCTGTAGTGTGTGTACAGGAGGGTGAGTGTGCCTGTAGTGTGTGTGCGGGAGACAGTCTGCCTGTAGTGTGTGTACAGGAGTGTGAGTGTGCCTGTAGTGTGTGTACAGGAGGGTGAGTGTGATTGTAGTGTGTGTACGGGAGACAGTCTGCCTGTAGTGTGTGTACAGGAGGGTGAGTGTGATTGTAGTGTGTGTACGGGAGACAGTCTGCCTATAGTATGTGTACAGGAGGGTGAGTGTGACAGTAGTGTGTGTACAGGAGAGCGAGTGTGGCTGCAGTGTGTGTACGGGAGACAGTCTCCTTGTAAGTGATGAGCTGACAATGGCAGCTGTTGCCAAACAGTTTTTTACCAAAACTAAATGTAAGGAATTATTTACAAAAATAATATGTACAAGACAAACAAACCTTGCATCATAATACAAAGTAAAACAAATAGACTGCACATGATGCAACTGTGAGGGATAAAGTGATTAAACCCTATTAAAGAAAGGAGTTTTAAAGAGAATTCAAACAGAGAGGGGCTGGAGAGGAGATTCTGACAGCAGTGTCTGAAAATTGCCAGACCCATCCTTGAGGCCTTGAGTTAGAAGAGATTCATTGTGTAGCTAGAGAAGGGGGTGATGTAGAGAGATCCCTATCAGTGGAAAGGAGTGATGGATGGAACCCTAGTCACTATAGCTTAGCTTTAGTGCTGATATAGGAAAACTGAAAGGGGTTCACTAGGAGGTGAGGGAAACTGGGCCAGGTCATGAGCAACTGAGCATGCTTAATAGAAAAATGAATATTACAACACACACCCTGGTCAAGAAATGGCTCATTACCATGAACTGTTTGAACATGCAATGTATGATATGGAGGTGCGAGGGAATGTACGGTGGGGTTGTACCTACAGAGTGTGCACTCCGACTCTGATTGGAGAGAGGTCCGGAGGAGAAATTGAATGTAAATTTTGTGTATAAAGGGGGATGATCTCCTGGCTTCAGTGTGTCTCAGGTTGGAGAGGCACCCGGTCTGCAGACTCGTAAAATAAAGAAATCTCTTGCTTCCAGGGATTTAGTCTTTGTGTATTTATTGTGTGAGCATAAGGGTATCTCACAAATTGGGGGGCTCGTCCGCGATCGCCACTCCGGCTGCTTGGTGGAGGCAAGGAAGAAGGGGATGGTGCACCCTGCTGATTTCAGCAGTCTCTGATCTCCTTGCTTGCCATCAGCAGTTTGAGCGAGTGATATCCGCTGGAAAAGACTCCGGAAGCAGGAGGGGGTGTAAGGTTAAATACGTACGGGACGGTCGAGTGATTCTTTGTGCACAGGACCCAGGTAAGAAAAACGACTATTAAGTATTGCTTGGGCGATCGGGATTTGTCGGACGGGAATTAGTCCGACAAGGTAATGGGAAACCGGAATGGTAAGGAGTAAGGGTCCGGGGAACCGGGATGAGGCTCATACTGATATGGAGCCTAACATTCCGCCCGATAGTCCGTTGGGGCGAATGTTGGATTGGGTGAAGGGAACACCCGGGGTAAGAGTAGAGAAACTATGATAAAGTTTTGTTATTTTGAGTGGCCAAAGGAGCCTATTCGAGGGAGCGCAGTGTGGTGGCCGCGGTTGGGTTCAAATGAGGACTGGGTGAGACAAGGCGTTGAATGTTTTTGTGAATGAGAGACAAACGCTGAATCAAATAGAAAAGGGATATGCCCAGTGCTGGAAACCCAATAATGGGATGTTTTCCGTTAAAGACGGAAAAAGAGCAGGATGAACCTGACTGGCCACCAATTGGTGATGATCACCTACGGAGACTTGCCCCGCCATATGAATCCCAGCCCCCAAAATATACCCCCATCAGCGCCGCTGCATCTGCCCAGGTAAGGTCCCACTAAGCCAGAGTCAGGCAGGCGCACTAAGCCAGGCAGTAAACCTGTCCGCTTCTGTCTCAGAGGAAGACGGAGCATAGAGAATTACGGAAGGTACAAGATGAAGAAGAGAGCCAGTCAGATAAGGAAGAGAGAATAAAAAGTGAGGACGAGGATGAGACAAGTGCCCCAGGCAGTCATCGGAGGACGCGATCTCAAACGAAGGGCAGAGGCACAGGGAATTAGGGCAGTCTGTTCGAATGAAGCCCTCAGGGAGGTCCCGTTAGGGGGAAATGTCGGGGGGATGGGATTTGTAAATGTGCCTCTCACCAGTATGGAGGTGAAGAAACTTTAAAAGGGAGATGAAAAGTTTATTGGACGACCCCTTGGGACTGGCTGAACAAATAGATCAGTTCCTAGGGCACAAAAATGTTTTTAATGAAAAATATTTAAGTTGTTTCAAAACAATCTCATTGAAAGTAAGAATGGAACTAATGTAAAAAACCGGTTTTGTATGAATGAGGAAGTTTGTATATGTGATAGGTTTGTTTGCTGTGGGCCATGTTGTAAGGGTGTCTGTGTGTGTTCCTTTAAGGAATTGTAAGCAATGGGGGAGGTTATTGTAAGGTAAACGGACCAATGCTTGAATCATCGCAACTTAAAAAGGGGAAGTTGGAAAATGTAGGTTGCTTGGCTTCTATAGATTTCTTTTCAGTAAAGTTTAATGTTGGCAAATTGTTAGTCGTATGTATTTGTAGGGGGAATGGTTTGAACAAAATTAGAAATAAGTTAATTGCTGAACAACAAGCAGCTTTTACGGGTTTGTTTAGATAAACATTCTGGTTGGAGAAGGGTAATATAATTAATGGGGCCCAGAGAGAGAAAAAAAAGGAGTTGGCAGACAATGATGTCGATACTGGGAAGTTTGTTTACTTCAGAAGAAAGACAGATGGTCAGACAGGCAGGAGAAGGGGTTGCAGGCTGATGCGCCGACTTGAAGTAACCAAACAGAAGAAGTGTGAGAGATCTCAGGGAGATAATAATCAAGGGAATTAGAGAAGCCGTTCCCAGGGGACAGAATTTCGAACGGGCTTTTGAAAATCAGCAGAACAAGGACGAACTTCCGACAGTGTTTTTACAAAGATTAAGGAAGAATGTCCAGCAGTGATATGACCGTAGGTCAGCAGTTGTTGAAGGTTAATTTTGTAACAAAATCATGGCCAGATATTAGAAAGAAATTGGAAAAAAAAAAAATTGGAAGATTGGAATGAAAAACCATTGAATCAGTTGTTTAACAGAGGCTCAAAAGGTATATGTAAGACGGGATGAGGAGAAACAGAATGGGAAAGGCAAAAATGATGTTTGCAAGCAGTACAGCAAGTAGCACAGAAGGGGGGGAATTGAAGGTGATAGAAGGCCGGGTGCTCATGGAGACCGGGGAAGGGGGGAAGCGGTAGTATTTAGAGGACGAGGAAGAGGTGAATGGAGGGGACCGAAGTTGGGGTCCCCCCGGGAAAACAAGGAACAAGGATCAGGAGGGTGGTACACGGGGCCACCCCGGTGTTATTAATTGTAAAGAGCCGGGTCATATCAAAAGGGAATGTCCTAAGCTACAGACGGAAGGTGCAGTCGTACGCAGCATGGAGGAAGAATAGGGGAGTCAGGGGTTCCGCTCCCTGGGGTGTATGGGATACACAGGGAACCTCTGGTAAACTTGAGATTAGGACCCCAGGGAGAGGATATGATATTTATGGTAGGTTCGGGAGCAGAGAGAATCAAGTGTAACTAAGGTACCAGAAGGAATGAGATTGGGTTTTAAAAAAAAAAAAACAGGTTTAGAATCTCAGGGGTAGAAGGGAAAGTGATGACATTACCCGAGGTAGAAAGAGGTGGTGGTAAAATATGAGGATCGGGAAGTCAGTGGAAGATTTTAAAAGGAAGGTGAATAAATTTGCAAAGGAGGATAAAGTATCTGAGAAGTAAGACATTGAGTTTGAATGAGAAAAAAAGGCAGATCAGAAAGGATTAAAGTGGGAAGCAGAGGGATGAATTGATGAGACTGCTTTAGAAAGAAAGAGCATGAAAAAGGAAAGACAATGTTAACAACAGAGCTGGTTGAAGTCTGGAATAAGTGATGCACCGACACACAGTGAGTCCTATGACAGAGCCAAACAGGGGCAGAGATTCCATGCCAATAATAAATGTATTTGGAGAGAGTGTTTTCTCAAATGCCCTATCGGGAGTGAAATAAATCTGGATCTAAGCCCAGACAAGGCTAGTAAGGAGATAGGTAATGGATAAGGTGTGTTGGGGATGTGAACAGGTACGATAATCAGGAAATAATAATAATAATAATAATAATAATAATAATAATAATAATAATGATCTTAATAATAATATTAAGATAATGGTGAACATACTATGATAAGAACATTAAGAAGAGGTATTAAATACACCTAGGCTAGGATGCGGCAGCGTTTTAAAAAACTAGGGGCGTGTTTTTAATCAGATGTTGTAGGCAGATTTGGGGAAGGTGTTGATATAGTATGTGGATGATTTGTTGGTTTGTTCCACAAGTGAGGAGCAACGTGAGAAAGAGACATTGTAATTATCTTGGAAAAGATGGCACAGGAGGTCATGGATGTATCAAGGAAGAAGTTTATGTTTTGTCAGCAGCAGGTAGAATATTTTGGACGAGTAATATCTAAAGAAGTAAAAGCTATAGCGCAGGATCAAATTGGAAGCTTGCCTGCAATCTTGCTTAGCTCAATTGGCAGAAATTAAGGCTTTAAGAGCAGCATATGTACATGGAGTCTGGCACATGTTTGGACCAGTAGGGAAACAGAAAGGCTTTGAGAAAAGCAACGGAGACCCCATGCAAAGTTAGTAGTGTCCCCCTATGGAATGTTGTTTGGGTTACCTTATTTGGGAAAGATAGAAGGAATACCCACCATAGAGGGCAGTGATGTATTCTCAAGGAACTATTTACTGCTGTATCTCGTTCCCTTACAGAATTAAAAGCGAAAGGATTATTGGCTCAAAGCCCGCCACTTGACTTTCCAATACATGCTGTAAAGGCCGGCGACTGGGTACTGGTCAAAAATTGGAAGGAGGAGAAACTCCAGCCCAGGTGGACCGGCCCATACCTAGTATTACTGACAACCGAGACAGCAATACGAATAAAAGAAAAAGGGTGGACCCACGTGATCTGGGTTAAAGGACCCGTCGATCCACCCGTTCCTGAGGAGGAGGAACAGTGGACGGTGAAGCCGGGAAGTAAACCCCTAACAGTAATTTTAAAAAGAAAAGCATTGAATGTATAACTGACAGTATGAAAGGAGCAGTCGTGGTATTGTTTGCTTTGTATGTAATTGTTGTAAAAGGTATTAATAATTGTGATAAATGTTATCATCCTATTCAATACAGAGGGGTAATAACCACATCATTTTACCTATCATTCCCATGTGAACAAAGCATGCCATGACCGAAAGAATAGAATCATTTGTAAGGAGGGGGGAAAGGAGTATTTGATGGCAGGCAATAGGGGGTATACAGGGAAGTTTGGGGCCGTTAACCTGCCCAAGGGGAGAGAGATGGGTTTGTGTACAGTTAGTTTTCCCTTCTCAGAGCATAAAAGGGGCAATAGATAAGACGAAGGAGGAAGTAGTGAAAGAGATTACTAAGGTAGTAGTCACTAAGCCTCCCCCTCCCCCACATACTCAGCCTCAAGTGCACCAGACACTGTACGAAGAAATCAAGAAGCAGATCGAAGTCCCTGAAGGAGAAAAAAAACCTGTTTGTGGACTTGGTCACCCGGATAGCTGGGACCCTGAATGTGACTAACTGTTGGGTCTGCGGAGGACCGCTGATGAATTCACGTTGGCCATGGAGAGGATCCATTGTTGAAATATGGGACCTGATGGGGTGGAACCTGACAGCTGGACAAGACCGAGATCCCCAGGTATGGGTCCTGACAGATGCTCCGGTCGGGACTGAGTGTATCGCTAGGCCCTGGGCAAAGGATGCCGTCCTAGTAGGCAGCAGCCCCTGCCAGCGCATCGTCACCCAGTGGCCAAATCAGTCCCGAGTGTGGTGGCCAGAGGAGCCTAAATGGTATCTAACTAAGAAATATGGGAAAAACTGCGCTATCCGGATGGAGATTGATGGAGTGGAATCAGCCGGACTATGGAACTGCACCGGGAATAACCCTTATCAGGGGATCCCAGTATTGCGAAATATATGGAACAAGGTTGCCTCTAGTGGACCGGCCCCTGAAGGATTGTTATGGATATGCGGATACAAGGCATACTCGGTGTTACCGATGAATTGGAGTGGGACTTGTTTTATTGGACTGGTACAACCTGGATTCTTCCTGTTAAACCCCAAAGAAGGCCAGTCGTTAGGAACACCTGTATTTGATGACCTATATCGGAAAAAGAGGAAAATAGACATTGGAGAATGGGAAGATGATGAGTGGCCACCAGCAAGAATCATCTCATACTACGGACCAGCCACTTGGGCACAAGATGGATCCTGGGGCTACCGAACACCAGTATATATGTTAAACCGGATCATAAGGCTACAGGCAGTACTGGAGGTAATTACCAACCAAACTGCGGGGGCGCTGGAGATGCTGGCAAAGCAGCAGACGCAGATGAGAGCAGCGATATACCAGAACAGGTTAGCCCTAGATTATCTCCTGGCAGAAGAAGGAGGGGTATGCGGGAAATTCAACCTCTCTAATTGCTGTTTGAACATCGATGATAATGGACAGGCAGTGATGGACATATCAGAAGGGATCCGGAAGTTGGCGCATGTTCCAATACAAAAGTGGAATTCGATTATGGGAACCCAATGGTGGGATTCTATCCTCGGAGGAACATGGTGGAGAACGGTGGGACTTGTGTTTCTATGTGCAGTGGCTGGACTGATCTTCATCCCCTGTTGTATCCCTTGTTTTAGGGAACTTATTACCAGAAGTATAAGTCAGATGCAGGCTGTAGTCATGCCTATGGGAGAGAAAGGGGAAATACAGAAAATAATGATAATGCGGCCAAGGGAAGTTTATGATTTACAGGAGGAGAAGGTTAGGACGATGTTACGTCAGTTCGAATTGAAGGAACTTAAAATGAGGGTTTAATCAGTGTATGCGTAGCAAAAGAAAAAGGGAGGATTGTGAGGGATAAAGTGATTAAACCCTATTAAAGAAAGGAGTTTTAAAGAGAATTCAAACAGAGAGGGGCTGGAGAGGAGATTCTGACAGCAGTGTCTGAAAATTGCCAGACCCATCCTTGAGGCCTTGAGTTAGAAGAGATTCATTGTGTAGCTAGAGAAGGGGGTGATGTAGAGAGATCCCTATCAGTGGAAAGGAGTGATGGATGGAACCCTAGTCACTATAGCTTAGCTTTAGTGCTGATATAGGAAAACTGAAAGGGGTTCACTAGGAGGTGAGGGAAACTGGGCCAGGTCATGAGCAACTGAGCATGCTTAATAGAAAAAATGAATATTACAACACACCCCTGGTCAAGAAATTGCTCATTACCATGAACATGTTTGAACATGCAATGTATGATATGGGAGGTGCGAGGGAATGTACGGTGGGTTGTACCTACAGATTGTGCACCTCCGACTCTGATTGGAGAGAGGTCCGGAGGAGAAATTGAATGTAAGATTTTGTGTATAAAGGGGGATGATCTCCCTGGCTTCAGTGTGTCTCAGGTTGGAGAGGCACCCGGTCTGCAGACTCGTAAAATAAAGAAATCTCTTGCTTCCAGGATTTAGTCTTTGAGTATTTATTGTGAGCATAAAGGGTATCTCACACAACTATTCCCCATTGTGGTCAAGGATGGTAGTTAAGGAATGCTGCCAGAAGGCAAGTAGCAGCCCCTTTAGATAATGGAACAGACTCCACACTGAGGAGGGGGGAGGGGGGCGAGGGAGGGGGGGGGCGTGGGGGGGTGGGGCGGTGTGTGGGGGGGGTGTGTGGGGCTGTGTGGGGGTGGGTTGTGGGGGGGGGGTTGTGGGGGGGGGGGGTGTGGGGAGGGGGAGTGTGGGGGGGGTGTGGGGGGAGGGGCGGGGTGTGGGGGGAGGGGCGGGGTGTGGGGGGGTGGGGAGGAGGGAGGGGGGGTGTGTGCGGTGTGGGGGAGGGGCGGTGGGTGGGGGCGGTGTGGGTGTGTTGGGGGCGGTGTGGGTGTGCGGGGGGGGGGGGCGGTATGGGGGCGGTGTGGGGGTGGGGATGTGGTACTGAGGAAGGTTTCTAATGCTGTGTTTTAACACAGGTGGGCTGGTTTCCTTGCACCTACGTGGAGGAGGATTGCTTCAACTGAGCCAGGGCTGTCGGCAGAAGGACCGGAGTTGCGGGACAGACGATGTACAGAGTCTTTCTGGGTCGCGGCCACTGGCACGGACGGCCAGAGCCGATGGATGACCCTGCCACGGGTGGGTCTGGGTGTCATTGCCGGGACGGGCGGGACGGGAGATCCAGATGTGTGACCGCTCTCTCCATCCGTGTGCGAGACTCCGGCAGATTGGCGTTGTCCATGTTATTCTGGGCGGTGAGGGGGGAGCGGTGTGGGAGGGGCGGGAGTGAGGGAGCAGCACGCGGGGGGAGGGGTGGGGAGGAGATGGCATGGATCAGGTGAAGATTGTAATCCCGTAACCATCATGCCTGCTCCCAGAACTGTGCAGGAAGGAACTACAGATGCTGGTTTAAATCAAAGATAGACATAAAATATTGGAGTAACTCAGCGGGACAGGCAACGTCTCTTGACAGAAGGAATGGGTGGCGGTTCAGGTCGAGACCCTTCTTCAGACTGATGTCAGGGGAGAGGGTTCCCGGTGACGTGCGCTCTGACTGTGAAATATCACACGATCCTTGAGCTGCTCCAGAGTTAAAGTTGAGAGACATCCACAGCAGGAAGGGCACTTGTATTTACAATTAGAGTTACACAGGATGTACATTGTATATGTATTCAGTTTAAATAAACCCCTTTTTTTAAATAGTTTGTTCATAGAAACATAGAAACATAGAAATTAGGTGCAGGAGCAGGCCACTCGGCCCTTCGAGCCTGCACCGCCATTCAATATGATCATGGCTGATCATCCAACTCAGTATCTTGTACCTGCCTTCTCTCCATACCCCCTGATCCCTTCAGCCACAAGGGCACATCTAACTCCCTCTTAAATATGGCCAACGAACTGGCCTCAACTACCTTCTGTGGCAGAGAATTCCACAGATTCACCACTCTGTGTGAAAAACGATTTTCTCATCTCGGTCCTAAAAGACTTCCCCCTTATCCTTAAACTGTGACCCCTTGTCCTGGACTTCCCCAACATCGGGAACAATCTTCCTGCATCTAGCCTGTCCAACCCCTTAAGAATTTTGTAAGTCTCTATGAGATCACCCCTCAATCTTCTAAATTCCAGCGAGTACAAGCCGAGTCTATCCAGTCTTTCTTCATATGGAAGTCGTGCCATCCCAGGAATCAGTCTGGTGAACCTTCTCTGTACTCCCTCTATGCAAGAATGTCTTTCCTCAGATTAGGAGTCCAAAACTGTATGCAATACTCGAGGTGTGGCCTCACCAAGACCCTGTACAACTGCAGTAGAACCTCCCTGCTCTTGTACTCAAATCCTTTTGCTATGAATGCCAGCATACAATTTGTTTTCTTCACAGCCTGCTGAACCTGCATGCCTACTTTCAATGACTGGTGTACCATGACACCCAGGTCTCGCTGCATCTCCCCTTTTCCTAATCGGTCACCATTCAAATAATAGTCTACCTTCCTGTTTTTGCCACCAAAGTGGATAACCTCACATTTATCCACATTATACTGCATCTGCCATGCATTTGCCCACTCACCCAGTCTATCCAAGTCATCCTGCAGCCTCCTAGCATCCTCCTCACAGCTAACACTGCTCCTCAGCTTCGTGTCATCCGCAAACTTCGAGATGTTGCATTTAATTCCCTCGTCCAAATCATTAATGTATATTGTAAATAGCTGGGGTCCCAGCACTGAGCCTTGCGGCACCCCACTAGTCACTGTCTGCCATCCTGAAAAGGGCCCGTTCACTCCTACTCTTTGCTTCCTGTCTGCCAGCCAGTTCTCTATCCACATCAATACTGAACCACCAATACCGTGTGCTTTAAGTTTGTATCCCATTCTCTTGTGTGGGACCTTGTCGAAAGCCTTCTGAAAGTCCAGATACAACACATCCACTGCTTCTCCCTTATCCACTCTACTAGTTACATCCTCAAAAAATTCAATAAGATTCGTCAGACATGATTTACCCTTCGCAAATCCATGCTGACTTTGTCCAATGATTTCACCACTTTCCAAATGCGCTGCTATCCCATCTTTAATAATTGACTCTAGCAGTTTCCCCACTACCGATGTTAGACTAACTGATCTGTAATTCCCCATTTTCTCTCTCCCTCCCTTTTTAAAAAGTGGGGTTACATTAGCTACCCTCCAATCCTCAGGAACTACTCCAGAATTTAAAGAGTTTTGAAAAATTATCACTAAGGCATCTGCTATTTCTGGGGCTACTTCCTTAAGTACCCTGTGATGCAGCCTATCTGGCCCTGGGGATTTATTGGCCTTTAATCCATTCAATTAACCTAACATCACTTTCCGGCTAACCTGGATTTCACTCATTTCCTCCATCTCATTTGACCCGCGATCCCCTGCTATTTCTGGCAAATTATTTATGTCTACCTTAGTGAAGAGAGAACAAAGTAGTTATACAATTGGTCTGCCATGTCCTTGTTCCCCATGATCAATTCACCCGTTTCTGACTGCAAGGGACCTACATTTGTTTTAACTGATCTTTTGCGCTTCACATATCGATAAAAACCTTTGCAGTCAGTTTTTATGTTTCCTGCCAGTTTTCTTTCATACTCCATTTTCCCTTTTCTAATTAAGCCCTTTGTCCTCCTCTGTTGGTCTCTGAATTTCTCCCAGTCCCCTGGTAGGCTGCTTCTTCTGGCTAATTTGTACGCTTCATCTTTTTCTTTGATACTATCCCTGATTTCCCTCATTATCCACGGATGCACCACCTTCCCTGATTTATTCTTTTGCCATACTGGGATGAACAATTGTTGTAGTTCATCCATGCAGTCTTTAAATGCCTTCCATTGCATATCCACCGTCAACCCTTCAAGAATCAATTGCCAGTCCATCTTGGCCAATTCACATCTCATACCCTCAAAGTTACCTTTGTTTATGTTCAGGACCCGTGTTTCTGAATTAACAATGTCACTCTCCATTCTAATGAAGAACTCATATTATGGTCACTCTTGCCCAAGGGGCCACGTACAACAAGGCTGCTAACTAACCCTTCCTCATTACTCAATATCCAGTCTAGAATAGCCTGCTCTCTCGTTGGTTCCTCCACATGTTGGTTTAGAAAACTATCCCGCATACATTCCAAGAAATCCTCTTCCTCAGCACCCCTGCCAATTTGATTCACCCAATCTATATGTAGATTGAAGTCACCCATTATAACGGTTTTACCTTCGTTGCACGCATTTCTAATTTCCTGTTTGATGCCATCCCCAACTCCACTACTACTGTTAGGTGGCCTGTACACACCACCCACTAGCGTTTTCTGCCCCTTACTATTTCGCAGCTCCACCCATATCGATTCCACATCCTCCAAGCTAATGTAATTCCTTTCTATTGCGTTAATCTCCTCTCTAACCAGCAACGCTACCCCACCTCCTTTTCCTCTCTGTCTATCCTTCCTGAATATTGAATATCCCTGGATGTTCAGCTCCCAGCCTTGGTCACCCTGGAGCCATGTCTCCGTGATCCCAACTATAACTATTAGGAGGGGGGTAAAAAGAGAGGGCTAGAGAGTGGGAGGGGGAGAGGTCACTTCAGGAAACATATTTTCCCCTCTCTCCCCTCTCTCTATGTCATAGAAACATAGGCCGGAGTAGGCCATTCGGCCCTTTGAGCCAGCACCACCATTCAATATGATCATGGCGGATCATCCACAATCAGTACCCCGTTCCTGCTTTCTCCCCATATCCCTTGATTCCGTTAGCCCTAAAAGCTAAATCTAACTTTCTCTTGAAAACATCCAGTGAATTGGCCTCCACTGCCTTCTGTGACAGAGAATGACACAAATTCACAGCTCTCTGGGTGAAAATGTTTCTCCTCATCTCAGTCCTAACTTGCCGACCCCTTATTCTTAAACTGTGACCCCTGGTTCTGGACTCCCCAACATCAGGAACAATTATTTCATCATATGTCTACCCGCCATCCCGGGAATTAACCTGGTGAACCTATGGTGCACTCCCTTAATAGTAAGAATGTCCTCCCTCAAATTAGGAGACCAAAACTGCACACAATATTCCAGAAGTGGTCTCAGTAGGGCCCTATAGAACTGCAGAAGGACCTCCTTGCTCCTAAACTTATTCTTTCCTCATATGTCTCTCTTACCCAACTAAGATGCGGGCATTTTCTAGTCCATTGATGAGGTTGGCCAGTTTCTGTTGCAGTTCTACTGGGAGTGTTGTATTTAATCATTGAGGATATAAAACTGCGGAATCCAATCCCTCTGGTGCCAACCAAACCTGGTGAGATTTTCCTGGGAATCTCCACACCTTGGACTCCAATGAGGGGCAATATCTGTGGAGAGAGAGACAGAGACCACACTAGTTTAGAGACACAGCGTGGAAACAGGCCCTTCCCCACCGTGTCCGCACTGACCAGTGATCGCCCCATACACTAGTTTAGTTTAGAGATACAGCGAGGAAACACGCCCTTCCCCACCGAGCCCTTACCGACCAGCGATCCCCAAACACTAACCCTATCCTACACACACTGGGGACCATTAACAATCTTTACCAAAGCCAATTATCCTACACACCCGCACGTCTTTGGAGTGTGGGAGGAAACCGGTACATCCGGAGAAAACCCATGCAGGTCACGGGGAGAACGTGCAAACTCTGTACAGACAGCACCCATGGACAGGATGGAACCCGGGTCTCTGGCGCTGTGAGGCAACAGTTATACACGCAGCGCCACCATGTTTTTTCGCTATCTATGATTTCATTTATTATTCACAACAGCAACCTTGTTCACAAATGGTTCACATTAATAATGTCAATCTGAGGAGAAACTTTTCCACACAGAGGGTGGTGGGAGTATGGAACAAGCTGCCGAGGGGGTAGTTGAGGCAGAGACTATCACAGCATTTAAGAGACACTTGGACAGGTACATGGATAGGACAAGTTTAGAGGGATATTGACCAAATGGGGGCAGGTGGGACTAGTGTAGATGGGGCATGTTGGTCGGTGTGGGACTAGTCTAGATGGGGCATGTTGGTCGGGGTGGAACTATTGTAGATGGGGCCTGTGGTTCGGGTGGGACTAGTGTAGATGGGGCATGTTGGTCAGGGTGGGACTAGTGTAGATGGGGCATGTTGGTCGGGGTGGGACTAGTGTAGAAGGGGCATGTTGGTCGGGGTGGGACTAGTGTAGATGGGGCATGTTGATCGGGGTGGGACTAGTGTAGATGGGGCATGTTGGTCGGGGTGGGACTAGTGTAGATGGGGCACGTTGGTCGGGGTGGGACTGGTGTAGATGGGGCATGTTGGTCGGGGTGGGACTAGTGTAGATGGGGCATGTTTTTTCGGGGTAGGACTAGTGTAGATGGGGCATGTTGGTCGGGGTGGGATTAGTGTAGATGGGGGCATGTTGGTCGCGGTGGGACTAGTATAGATGGGGCATGTTGGTTGGGGTGGGACTAGTGTAGATGGGGCATGTTGGACGGTGTGGGCAAGTTGGGCTGAAGGAAGGGCCTGTTTCCATGCTGGGTGACTCTGTGAACTTCCAAGAGTAGCATTCTCCTTTCTCTGGGTCATACATTGTTAATCAAGAAAGTTTACTTTTCCTGTTTAAATGTCCACAGTAAAGCTTGTATTGAAGCCTACCAGCGAGAAGGTAAATGCATGGCAGATGCAGTATAATGTCGATAAATGTGAGGTTATCCACTTTGGTGGCAAAAACAGGAGGGTAGATTATTATCTGAATGGTAGCTGATTAGGTAAAGGGGAGATGCAACGAGACCTGGGTGTCATGGTACACCAGTCATTGAAAGTAGGCATGCAGGTGCAGCAGGCTGTGATGAAAGCGAATGGTATGTTGGCATTCATAGCAAAAGGATTTGAGTACAAGAGCAGGGAGGTTCTACAGCAGTTGTACAGGGTCTTGGTGAGGCTACACCTGGAGGGCGTACAGAGAATGTTCACCAGACTGATTCCTGGGATGGCAGGAATATGAAGAAAGACTGGATAGACTCGGCTTGTACTCGCTGGAATTTAGGAGATTGAGGGGGGATCTTATAGAGGCTTACGAAATTCTTAAGGGGTTGGACAGGATAGATGCAGGAAGATTGTTCCCGATGTTGGGGAACTCCAGAACAAGGGGTCACAGTTTAAGGATAAGGGGGAAGTCTTTTAGGACCGAGATGAGAAGATGTTTTTTCACACAGAGAGTGGTGAGTCTATGGAATTCTCTGCCACAGAAGGTAGTTGAGGCCAGTCCATTGGCTATATTTAAGAGGGAGTGAGATGTGGCCCTTGTGGCTAAAGGGATCAGGGGGTATGGAGAGAAGGCAGGTACAGGATACTGAGTTGGATGATCAGCCATGATCATATTGAATGCCGGTGCAGGCTCGAAGGGCCGAATGGCCTGCACCTATTTTCCATGATTCTATGATTCTAAGGCAATTCTCGATTTAGAGTTATGTAATGAACCAGATTTGATAAAGGACCTCGAGGTTAATGAGCCATTAGGAGGCAGTGACCATAATATGGTCAGGTTTCATCTACAATTGGAGAGGGAGAAGAGTAGATCGGAGGTGTCAGTGTTACCGGTCCCACCAGTATGCGCCTGCATGCGGTGAGCGCAACCAAACCGGAAGCGGGGGCCGCGCGGTGGTCGGGTGAGTGACACGGTAAGTTCGCAAGGACAGAGAGGGACACAGAGGCACACACAGAGAGGGACATGGAGGCACACACAGAGAGGGTCACGGAGGCACACACAGAGAGGGTCATGGAGGCACACAGTGAGGGACTCGGAGGCACGTAGTCCACAAACTAGATGGGGGTGCAGCACGGAGGATCACCACACGGTGGGACCGGCCCTGTACGGGGATCACGCAACCCCCGCGCGACCCCCGCTTCCGGTTTGCTCGCGGTTGCTGCATGAAGGTCGCATGCTGGTGGGACATGCCCTTAAGGGTGTTATATTCATTTGATGATCATTTGTTTGTAAAACTGTCAACCCATTGCCCAGATGCCAAATTTTGTTAAAAATTGGCATCTGGGCAAGGGTTGAAACCAGGGAAGATTTGGGATGTAAATCAAGGAATTGCAGATGCTGGTTTACACAAAAAAAGACAAGGTGCTGGAGTAACTCAGCGGGTCAGGCAGCATTTGTGGAGAACATGGATAGGTGATGTTTCACAGAATGCTGGAGTAACTCAGTGGGTCAGGCAGCATCTCTGGAGGACATGGATAGGTACAAAGTGCCTCCATCCACCTACCAGTTGCCTGGGTTTGGCCCACCTAATCTCTTCAGCATTCCTTTTATCTACATCTTCAATCTGAAGAAGGGTCCTAATCAAAATGATGCTTGTCCATTCACTTGTGGTGACAAAGATGCTGCCTGATCTGCTGAGTACCTCCCGTTCTTTGTTTTTAGACCTAGTTACAGTGGCTTGCAAAAGTTTTCATACCCCTTGAACTTTTCCACATTTTGTCACGTTACAACCACCAACGTAAATGTATTTTATTGGGATTTTATGTGATAGATCAACACAAAGTGGCGCATAATCGTGAAGTGGAAGGAAAATGATACATCGTTTTCAAATTTTTTTACAAAGAAAAAACTGAAAAGTGTGGCGTGCAAAAGTATTCAGCCCCCTTTTCTCTGATACCCCTAAATAAAATCCAGTGCCTTCAGAAGTCACCTAATTAGTAAATACAGTCCACTTGTGTGTAATCTAATCTCAGTATAAATACAGCTGTTCTGTGAAGGCCTCAGAGGTTTGTTAGAGAACATTAGTGAACAAACAGCATCATGAAACCCAAGGAACACACCAGACAGGTCAGGGATAAAATTGAGGAGATGTTTAAAACAGGGTTAGGTAATAAAAAATATCCCAAGCTTTGAACATCTCACAGAGCACTGTTCAATCCATCATCTGAAAATGGAAAGAGTATGGCACAACTGCAAACCTACCAAGACATGGCCGACCACCTAAACTGACAGGCCGGGCAAGGAGAGCATTGATCAGAGAAACAGCCAAGAGGCCATGGAGGAACTGCAGAGATCCACAGCTCTGGTGGGAGCATCTGTCCACAGGACAACTATTAGTCATGCCCTCCACAAATCGGGCCTTTATGGAAGAGTGGGAAGAAGAAAGCCATTGTTGAAACAAAGCCATTTGCAATTTGCCACAAGCCATGTGGGGGACACAGTAAACATGTGGGGGAAGGTGCTCTGGTCTGATGAGACCAAAATGGAAGTTTTTGGACTAAATGCAAAACGCTATGTGTGGCGGAAAACTAACACTGCACATCACCCTGAACACACCATACCCACTGCGAAACATGGTGGTGGCAGCATCATGCTGTGGGGATGCTTTTCTTCAGCAGGGACAGGGAAGCTGGTCAGAGTTGATGGGAAGATGGATATAGCCAAATACAGGGCAATCTTGGAAGAAAACCTGTTAGAGTCTGCAAAAGACTTGAGACTGGGGCGGAGGTTCACCTTCCAGCAGGACAACGACCCTAAACATACAGCCAGAGCTACAATGGAATGGTTTAGATCAAAGCATATTCATGTGTTAGAATGGCCCAGTCAGTCCAAACCTAAATCCAATTGAGAATCTCTGGCAAGACTTGAAAATTGCATGTTCACAGACGCTCTCCATCCAATCTGACTGAGCTTGAGCTATTTTGCAAAGAAGAATGGGCAAACATTTCAGCCTCTAGATGTGCAAAGATGGTAGACATACCCCAAAAGACTTGCAGCTGTAATTGCAGAGAAAGGTGGTTCTACAAATTATTGACTCAGGGGGACTGAATACTTTTGCACGCCACACTTTTCAGTTTTTTATTTGTAATAAAATGTGGAAACCATGTATCATTTTCCTTCCACTTCACAATTATGCACCACTTTGTGTTGGTCTATCACATAAAATCCCAATAAAATACATTTATGTTTGTGGTTGTAATGTGACAAAATGTGAAAAAGTTCAAGGGGTATGAAAACTTTTGCAAGCTACTGTATATTCCCTAATTGGGTCTGTCGAAGGGAAAGTAGTTTAATATTTGTGGACACTGTTTCAAGTTTACAATCTACTAATCCTGCCCCTTCTGTTCACCCTACTGTGGTTTTTAGTCAGTCTGAATCTATATCTGGTTTAGTCTGAGTGGGAACTGCCAAAATCTATTTCCTGTTCCTCTCCCTGTGAAGGGGTGACATTCAGTTTCCACCGCATATCTCCAAAGACTGGGTCCCATACTCCTTGAAGTGTCTTCTGTGGTTAGTCATTCTCTTCCCATTATGCCAAATGTTGGCAGGAGCTTGGGCAAAATCCTTCCCCATCACTGTTCCTCTGACTTAAGTCATTTAATTCAAAGTATTTCTTCCAGTTGTAGAGTCTGGGCTGTCTGTCAAGTTCTCTAAATATTTTGAACTGACTGCATGTCCCTGTTTGTGTACAGGGTTTGATGCCCATTGTAAGAGTTACAGCATTGGATAACTCAGTCAGGGAGTTCACTGAGTGAAGTGTTGTCTTTGATATAGCTGGCTTGTTGCTGTGCCAGTTTGATTATGAAAATAGTCAATGTATTCTTCTACCCTGTAGGATTCACTACACATTTGAATTTCACTGTACCTTAATTGGTACATGTGATGATAAACTGACCTTGAAACATTGGGCCTAGAATTATTTTTCCAGGCCCTGGCCAACCAGTGTTTGATATTTTGAGGTGAATGTAGAATCTTCTTGCCTGTTGCTGCTTCTCCCTCTACAGTTATTCTACTTGTTTCTGGTTGATGTGCCAAGGTCATTGGAGATCTTCTAATGTCCCTAGTTTTCTATGGTTTGTGATAGATGGGCTTTGTCAACTTGCTGCTCCAAGTACTGCTTGTGATAGAGGGTGTGATCAAGGATGTCAGGAGATTTCAATTATTAAAGTTATCTGTTTTTTTGTTATAACCAAGTCTATCTAATCTAGTCTTTGTGGAGATGGCATGAAGATAAGGCCCTTGTTTAGACCTTCTCGTGGTTTCAATGGGGATAAATCTTTGAGAAAGATTAACAATGCCATTTCCTAATGGCTTTGTGGTCACGTTCCTTGTATTTCAGGGTGCTGGAATGTTGAGCAGAAGTGCTGGAGGAAATCTGAGGGTCAGGCAGCATCTGTGGGGGAAATAGACAAATGGCATTTTGGGTTGGAAACCTTCAGACTGTAGTAGGGGGAGAAAGATGGAAAGTGGGGGTAGGACAAAGTCTGGCATGTGGGGTGGGTGATTGGCAGATGGATGGAATAAGTGACAAAGGCCAGAGGAGAAAGTGATAAAACGTGTTGGACAAGCAGAGTAGAGATGTAGAAGATGAAGTCAGAGGGAGGTTTATGGGTGAATGGGACATGGGAGAGGATAAAAGGGGAAATGTGGCATGGAGGTGGGGATCCAGCACACTGGTGATGGGAACCCCCTCTTTCCCTGCACCCCCCACCCTGGTGATGGGAACCCCCTCTTTCCCTGCACCCCCGCCCTGGTGATGGGAACCCCCTGTTTCCCTGCACACCCCCCCTGGTGATGGGAACCCCCTCTTTCCCTGCACCCCCACCCTGGTGATGTGATCTCCCTCTTTCCCTGCACCTCCCACCCTGGTGTGAACACTTCCCTCAACACCTTGGTCACTCGGCTCCTTCCCTCTGTATGCTCACCTCCAAAACCAGTCTCATATTTCACTCTATCCCCTTACACCCGTATCCTTCCCTCCATCTTTACGTTTCACTCCTCTTATCTGTTGCACCTTTTGTCTCCATGTCACCCCTAGCCAATGTCACAACCCATCACCCTCTCCCCTGTATCCACTAATCTCAAAACAGGTTTTGTCCTGCTCCCAACTCTTTCCCGTTTCTTTGAGTAGATGTAATCACACACAAACAAATAAAAACACACACACACACAAACACACACACACACACACACACACACACACACACACACACACATCCAAGATCAGAGTTTTATAGTTATAAGGATATTTTTTTTACTCAATGCTTATGAGTAGTTGTTGATGTTGATCTTTTTCCCAGCATGACATTGAGTCCATTGGAGCAGCAGATTAGTGTTGGAAAGGACATTGGACACTGGACACTGATCAGTGGACACTGGACACTGGACACCGGACACTGGACATTGGACAATGGACACATGACACTGGACACTGGACTGGACACAGGACACTAGACATTGGACTTTGGATACTGGACACTGGACATTGGACATTGAACATTGGACACAGGACATTGGACACTGGACATTGGACACTGGACATTGGACACAGGACATTGGACATTGGACACTGGACATTGGACACTGGACACAATACATTGGACACTATGTGTGATGGAGGGTATAGATGTGTGTGCTGTAGGGTCTGTGTGTGTGCTGTAGGGTGTGTGTGTGATGGAGGGTGTGTTTGGTTTGATGGAGGGTGTGTGTGTGTGATGGAGGGTGTGTGTGAGTGTGATGGAGGGTGTGTGTGTGTGTGATATGTAGGGTGGTGTGTGGTGCAGGGTGTGTGGGTGTGTGACGTAGGGTTTGTGTGTGTGACGGAGGGTGTGTGTGTTTGTGATGGAGGGTGTCTGTGATGGAGGGTGTGCGTGTGACGGAGGGTGTGTGTGTGATGCAGGGTGTGTGTGTGAAGGAGGGTGTGTGTGTGTGAAGGAGGGTGTGTGTGTGTGTGTGTGTGTGTGTGTGTGTGTGTGATAGAGGGTGCGTGTGTGTGTGATGGAGGCTGTGTGTGTGTTTATGATGGAGGGTGTGTGTTTGTATGTGATGGAGGATGTGTGATTGTGTGTGATGGAGGGTGTGTTTGTGAGTGTGATGGATGAGTCCAGCAGCCGTGATTGACTGAACTGTGGGTCGACCAGCCTTGATTGACTGAATTGTGAGTGCACCAGCCGTGAGTGAGTGAACTGTGAATCTACCAGCCGTGACTGACTGAACTGTGAGTCCACCAGCTGCGAGTGACTGAACTGTGAGCCCACCAGCCATGAGTGACTGAATTATGAGTCCACCAGCCATGAGTGAGTGAACTGTGAGTCTACCAGTCGTGACTGACTGAACTGTGAGTCCACCAGCCGTGGCTGACTGAACTGTGAGTCCACCAGCTGCGACTGACTGAACTGTGAGTCCACCAGCCGTGACTGACTGAACTGTGAGTCCACCAGCTGCGACTGACTGAACTGTGAGTCCACCAGCCGTGAGTGACTGAACTGTGAGTCCACCAGCTGTGTGTGACTGAACCGTGAGTCCACCAGCTGTGAGTGACTGGACTGTGTGTCCACCAGCCGTGAGTGACTGAACTGAATTATATATCATAATTTTGACTATTTCAATGGTACGAGGAATGATCAGAAGGTGCGATCCAGCAGTGAAATGGGAAATGAGAGTAAATTTGAAGCAGAAGGTGTAATGTTGACTGGGCTTCAGCAAAAAAAAAAACATCCCATAGTGGAGGACCCTGCCAGTTTTCTTTCATAATCTATTTTCCATTTCCTAATTAAGTCCTTTGTCCTCCTCTGCTGGA
The DNA here is from genome assembly GCA_035221665.1 of Okamejei kenojei. Lineage (NCBI taxonomy): Eukaryota > Metazoa > Chordata > Chondrichthyes > Rajiformes > Rajidae > Okamejei > Okamejei kenojei. Next base: position 424,410 of record CM069155.1, read on the forward strand.
CTCTGAATTTCTCCCAGTCCTCTGGTAGGCTGCTTTTTCTGGCTAATTTGTATGCTTCATTTTTCAAAGCTATGTATTCATTTGAAATATCTTCCTCTTTTTACCCTGACTAGCAGGTGGACTATCCAGAGATTATTACGTTTGAGGTCCCACTTTTAAGTTGATCTCCCAGCTCCCTAAATTCAACTTGTAGGACCTCATCCCGTTGTTTACCTATATTGTTGGTGCCCAATGTGCACCATGACAACTGGCTGTTCACCCTCCCCCTCCAGAGTCCTGTGCAGCCATTCAGAGACATCGCTGACCCTTGCACCAGGGAGGCAACATACTATCCTGGAGTCTCATTTGCGGCCGCAGAAACGCCTATCTATTCCCCTTACAATTATATAACATATAACCATATAACAATTACAGCACGGAAACAGGCCCTCTCGGCCCTTCCAGTCCGTGCCGACCATTTGTTTTCCCCTAGTCCCATCTACCTGCACTCAGACCATACCCCTCCATTCCCTTCACGTCCATATACCTATCCACTTTACTTTTAAATGTGGATAGGTATATGTGTTTACTTTTACTTCTGCTGGAAGCTGATTCCACACAGCCACCACCCTCTGAGTAAAGAAGTTCCCCCTCACGTTACCCCGAAACCTCTGTCCCTTAATTCTCATGCCATGCCCTCTTGTTTGAATCTTCCCTACCCTCAATGGGAAAAACATATCCACGTCAACTCTGTCTATCCCTTTCATCATTTTAAAGACCTCAATCAAGTCCCCCCTTAACCTTCTGCGCTCCAAAGAATAAAGACCTAACTTGTTCAACCTTTCTCTGTAACATAGTTGCTGGAACCCTGGCAACATTCTAGTAAATCTCCTCTGTACTCTCTCTATTTTGTTGACATCCTTCCTATAACTAGGCAACCAAAATTGTACACCATACTCCAGAATTGGTCTTACCATTGCCTTGTACAATTTTAACATTACTTCCCTACTCCTATATTCAATGCTCTGATTTATAAAGGCCAGCACACCAAAGGCTTTCTTTACCACCCTATCTACATGCGATTCCACCTTCAGGGAACTATGCACAGTTATTCCTAGATCCCTCTGTTCCACAGCATTCCTCAATTCCCTACCATTTACCATGTACGTCCTATTTTGATTTGTCCTGCCAAGATGTAACACTTCACACTTATCAGCATTAAACTCCATCTGCCATCTTTCAGCCCACTTTTCCAAATGGCCCAAATCTCTCTGTAGACTTTGAAAATCTACTTCATTATCCACAACACCACCTATCTTAGTATCATCTGCATACTTACTTATCCAATTTTCCACCCCATCATCCAGATCATTGATGTACATGACAAACAACAGTGGACCCAACACAGATCCCTGAGGCACCCCACTGGTCACCGGCTTCCAACCTGACAAACAGCCATCCACCATTACTCTCTGACATCTCCCATTCAGCCACTGTTGAATCCATCTTGCTACTCCGCCATTAACACCCAAAGATTGAACCTTCTTAACCAACCTTCCATGGGGAACCTTGTCAAAGGCCTTACTGAAATCCATATAGACAACATCCACTGCTTTACCCTCATCAAATTCCCTAGTTTCCGCTTCAGAAAATTCAAGAAGGTTTGTCAAACATGACCTTCCAGGCACGAATCCATGTTGACTGTGTCAGACCCTGTTTATCCAGATGCTTATATATATTATCTCTAAGTATCCTTTCCATTAATTTGCCCACCACTGATGTCAAACTAATAGGTCTATAATTGCTAGGTTTATTCTTTGAACCCTTTTTAAACAATGGAACAACATGCGCAGTACGCCAATCCTCCGGCACTATTCCCGTTTCTAATTACATTTGAAATATTTCTGTCATAGCTCCTGCTATTTCTACACTAACTTCCCTCAATGTCCTAGGGAATATCCTGTCAGGACCTGGAGACTTATCCACTTTTATATTTTTCAAAAGTGTCAGTACTTCCTCCTCTTTGAATCTCATAGTTTCCATAGCTACTCTACTTTTTCCCCTTAACTCACAGAGTTCAATATCCTTCTCCTTGGTGAATACCGAAGAAAAGAAATTGTTCAATATCTCCCCCATCTCTTTTGGCTCTGCAGATAGCTGTCCATTCTGGTTCTCTAATGGTCCAATTTTATCCCTCGTTATCCTTTTGCTATTAATATAGCTGTAGTAACCCTTTGGGTTTACTTTCACCTTTCTTGCCAAAGCAACCTCATATCTTCTTTTAGCTTTCCTAATTTCTTTCTTAAGATTCTTTTTACATTCTTTATACTCTAGCACCTCATTTACTCCATGCCTCCTATAATTATTGTAGATATCTCTCTTTTTTCAAAACAAGTGTCCAATTTCCCTTGAAAACCATGGCTCTTTCCAATTTTTACTATTTCCTTTCAACCTAACAGGGACATAAAGATTCTGTACTCTTACAATTTCCCCTTTAAATGTCCTCCATTTCTCTTCTACATCCTTCCCATGAAACAAAGTGTCCCAATTCACTCCTTTAAAATCCTTACGCATTCCCTCAAAGTTAGCCTTTCTCCAATCAAAAATCTCCACCCTAGGTCCAGTTCTGACTCTCTCCATAATTATATTGAAACTAATGGTATTGTGATCACTGGTCCCGAAGTGCTCACCAACGCATACCTCCGTCACCTGACCTGCCTCATTTCCTAACAGGAGGTCCAGCACTGCCCCTTCTCTGTTCGATACCTCTATGTACTGCTGCAAAAAACTATCCTGCACACATTTTACAAACTCCAAACCATCCAGCCCATTTACAGAATGTGTTTCCCAGTCTATTTTTGGAAAATTGAAATCTCCCAATATCACTACCTTGTGCTTACTACTAATATCTGCTATCTCCTTACATATTTGCTCTTCCAATTCACGCTCCCCATTTGGCGGTCTATAATACACCCCTAAAAGTGTTGCTACACCGTTCCCACTTATCAGTTCCACCCAAATAGCCTCCCTAGACGAGCCCTCTAATCTATCCTGCCAAAGCACTGCTGTAATATCTTCTCTGACAAGCAATGCAACACCTCCCCCTCTGGTCCCTCCAATTCTATCACACCTGAAGCAACGAAATCCTGGAATATTTAGTTTCCAATCACAGCCCTCCTGCAACCATGTTTCACTGATTGCCACAACATCATATTTCCAGGTGTCAATCCAGGCTCTAAGTTCGTCCACCTTACTTACAATGCTCCTAGCATTAAAATATACACATTTTAGAAACCCACCATCCCTTATTCTCTGTCTATTATCTTTTTCATCTTTCGCGCCTACATTTTGGATCCGAGTGCTTCCCTTCTCTGCCTCTTGCCCCACACCCTGACCCCTAGCCCCCTCTACCCGAGTCCCTCCCCCCAGCCTTTCTAGTTTAAAGTCTCCCCAGTAGCCTTTGCAAATCTCCCTGCCAGGATATTGATCCCCCTCGGGCTCAAGTGCAACCTGTCCTTTGTGTACAGATCATGCCTTCCCCAAAAGAGGTCCCAGTGATCAAGAAACTTGAATCCCTGCCCACTGCACCAGTCCCTCAGCCACGCATTTATCCTCCACCTCATTTCATTCCTACTATCACTGTCACGCGGCACAGGCAGTAATCCTGAAATTGTTACCCTTTTGGTCCTTCTCCTTAAATTTCCCCCCAACTCCCTAAATTCTCCCTTCAGGACCTCGTCACTTTTTCTGCCTATGTCATTGGTACCTATGTGTACCACAACATCCGGCTCCTCTCCCTCCTTTATCAGAATCTTTTGGACACGTTCTGACACATGCGAGACCCTGGCACCAGGGAGGCAAACTACCATCCGGGTCTCCCGACTGTGTCCACAGAATCGCCTATCCGACCCCCTAACTATAGAGTCCCCTATTACAATTGCCCTCCTCTTTTTGTTACCCTTCTGAGCATCAGGGCCGGTCTCTGTGCCGGAGGCCTGGCCGCTGTCGCTGCCCCCAGCTAGGCTGTCCCCTCCAATCGTACTCAAACCCGAGTACCTATTTTCCAGGTGTACGGTCACAGGGGTATTCTCTAGCCCCTGCCTCTGCCCCTTGCCCTTCCTAACTGTGACCCACTTGTCTGCCTCCTGTGGTTTGGGAGTGACTACCTCCCTGTAGCTCCTCTCTATGACCTCCTCACTCTCCCTGACCAGACGGAGGTCATCGAGCTGCTGCTCCAGGTTCCTAACACAGTCCTTTAGGAGCCCCATCTCAACACACCTGGCGCAGATGTGAATCCCCTATTGAATCCCTTGGCGGGGAGATTTGCAAAGGCTACTGGGGAGACTTTGAACTAGATTGGTTGGGGGGAGGGACTCAAATAGAGAAGGCAAGTAGTCCGTTTGTGAGGCAGGAGGCAGAGAAGAGAAGCAGTCAGATGCAACACATAGGGAGGATAGAAGAAAAAAATAACAAACGGAGGATAAGAAGTGGAGGGTTTCTTAAGTGTGTGAGCAGAGAGACAGAGGGTGTAAAATGAGGATAGGAGCAATAGGTAGCAAGGTGAAAAGTGGCAGGAAAACAAATCCAGGGCAAAAATTTAAAGGGCCACTTTTCAACATAATTGTAAAAGGGCCAAGAGTGTTGTAAAAACAAGCCTGCATGCTTTGTGTCTCAATGCGAGGAGCATTCGTAATAAGGTGGATGAGTTGAATGTGCAGATAGCTATTAATAATTATGATATAGGTTGGGATCACAGAGACATGGCTCCAGGGTGACCAAGGCTGGGAGCTGAACATCTAGAGATATTCAATATTCAGGAAGGATAGACAGAGAGGAAAAGGAGGTGGGGTAGCGTTGCTAGTTAGAGAAGAGATTAACGCAATAGAAAGGAATGACATTAGCTTTGAGGATGTCGAATCGATATGGGTGGAGCTGTGAAACACTAAGGGGCAGAAAACGCTAGTGGGTGTTGTGTACAGGCCACCTAACAGTAATAGTGGAGTTGGGGGTGGCATCACACAGGAAATTAGAAATGCGTGCAATTAAGGAAAAACCGTTATAATGGGTGACTTCAATCTACATATAGATTGGGTGAATCAAATTGGCAGGGGTGCTGAGGAAGAGGATTTCTTGGAATGGATGCGGGATAGTTTTCTAAACCAACATGTGGAGGAACCAATGAGAGAGCAGGCTATTCTAGACTGGATATTGAGTAATGAAGAAGGCTTAGTTACCAGCCTTGTTGTACGTGGCCCCTTGGGCAAGAGTGACCATAATATGGTTGAGTTCTTCATTAGGATGGAGAGTGACATTGTTAATTCAGAAACACGGGTCCTGAACTTAAAGAAAGGTAACTTTGAGGGTATGAGACGTGAATTGGCCAAGATGGACTGGCAATTGATTCTTGAAGGGTTGATGGTGGATATGCAATGGAAGGCATTTAAAGACTGCATGGATGAACTACAACAATTGTTCTTCCCAGTATGGCAAAAGAATAAATCAGGGAAGGTGGCGCATCCGTGGATAACGAGGTAAATCAGGGATAGTATCAAAGAAAAAGATGAAGCGTACAAATTAGCCAGAAAAATCAGCCTACCAGGGGACTGGGAGAAATTCAGAGACCAACAGAGGAGGACAAAGGGCTTAATTAGGAAAGGGAAAATGGAGTATGAAAGAAAACTGGCAGGAAACATAAAAACTGACTGCAAAAGTTTTTATCGATATGTGAAGCGCAAAAGATTAGTTAAAACAAATGTAGGTCCCTTGCAGTCAGAAACGGGTGAATTTATCATGGGGAACAAGGACATGGCAGACCAATTGAATAACTACTTTGGTTCTGTCTTCACTAAGGAAGACATAAATAATTTGCTGGAAATAGCGGGTCAAATGATATGGAGGAAATGAGTGAAATCCAGGTTAGCCGGAAAGTGTTGTTGGGTAAATTGAATGGATTAAAGGCCGAAAAATCCCCAGGGCCAGATAGGCTGCATCCCAGGGTACTTAAGGAAGTAGCACCAGAAATAGCAGATGCCTTAGTGATAATTTTTCAAAACTCTTTAGATTCTGGAGTAGTTCCTGAGGATTGGAGGGTAGCTAATGTAACCCCACTTTTTAAAAAGGGAGGAAGAGAGAAAACGGGGAATTACAGACCAGTTAGTCTAACATCGGTAGTGGGGAAACTGCTAGAGTCAATTATTAAAGATGGGATAGCAGCGCATTTGGAAAGTGGTGAAATCATTGGACAAAGTCAGCATGGATTTACGAAGGGTAAATCATGTCTGACGAATCTTATTGAATTTTTATGAGGATGTAACTAGTAGAGTGGATAAGGGAGAAGCAGTGGATGTGTTGTATCTGGACTTTCAGAAGACTTTCGACAAGGTCCCACACAAGAGATTGGTATACAAACTTAAAGCACACGGTATTGGTGGTTCAGTATTGATGCGGATAGAGAACTGGCTGGCAGACAGGAAGCAAAGAGTAGGAGTGAACGGGTCCTTTTCAGGATGGCAGACAGTGACAAGTGAGGTGCCGCAAGGCTCAGTGCTGGGACCCCAGCTATTTACAATATACATTAATGATTTGGCCGAGGGAATTAAATGCAACATCTCAAAGTTTGCGGATGACACGAAGCTTGGGGGCAGTGTTAGCTGTGAGGAGGATGCTAGGAGGTTGCAGGATGACTTGGATTGACTGGGTGAGTGGGCAAATGCATGGCAGATGCAGTATAATGTGGATAAATGTGAGGTTATCCACTTTGGTGGCAAAAACAGGAAGGTAGACTATTATTTGAATGGTGACCGATTAGGAAAAGGGGAGATGCAGCGAGACCTGGGTGTCATGGTACACCAGTCATTGAAATTAGGCAGGCAGGTGCAGCAGGCTGTGAAGAGAGCGAATGGTATGTTGGCATTGATAGCAAATGGATTTGAGTACAAGAGCAGGGAGGTTCTACTGCAGTTGTACAGGGTCTTGGTGAGGCCACACCTAGAGTATTGCATGCAGTTTTGGTCTCCTAATCTGAGGAAAGACATTCTTGCCGTAGAGGGAGTACAGAGAAGGTTCACCGGACTGATTCCTGGGATGGCACGACTTCCATATGAAGAAAGACTGGAAAGACACGGCTTGTACTCGCTGGAATATAGAAGATTGAGGGGTGATCTCATAGAGACTTACAAAATTCTTAAGGGGTTGGACAGGCTAGATGCAGGAAGATTGTTCCCAATATTGGGGAAGTCCAGGACAAGGGGTCACAGTTTAAGGATAAGGGGGAAGTATTTTAGGACCGAGATGAGAAAATCATTTTTCACACAGAGTGGTGAATCTGTGGAATTCTCTGCCACAGAAGGTAGTTGAGGCCAGTCCATTGGCCATTTTTAAGAGGGAGTTGGATGTGGCCTTTGTGGCTGAAGGGATCAGGGGGTATGGAGAGAAGGCAGGTACAGAATACTGAGTTGGATGATCAGCCATGATCATATTGAATGTCGGTGCAGGTTCGAAGGGCCGAATGGCCTGCTCCTGCATCTAATTTCTATGTTTCTATGTTTCTATTACTATAGCCCTTCCACTCTTTTTTTTCCCCTCCTGTGCCGCAGAACCACCCACGGTGCCATGAACTTTGCTGCTTCTGCCTTCCCCTGAAGAGCCATCTCCCCCAACAGTGTCCACTGGAGATGCAACACCTGTCCCTTTACCGTCACCCTCGACTCAGTCAAAGGATCCCAACAGTCTTTTCAGGTGAGGGAGAGGTTCACTTGCACCTCCTCCAACGTCATTTACTGTATTCACTGTTCAAAGTGTGGACTCCTGTATATCGGCAAGACTAAGTGCAGGCTCGCGATCATTTCGCTGAACAGCTCTGCTCAGTTCGCCTACCTCTACCTGATCTCCCGTTGCTCAACACTTCAACTCCCCCCCCCCCCCATTCCCACACTGACATTTTGTCCTATTTTGTCCTCCATTGTCAGAATGAGGCACAATGCACATTGAAGGAACAGCACCTCATATTTCGCTTGGGATCTCACACCCCAGCGGTACGAACAGTGAATTTTCTAATTTCAAGTAGCACTCGCTTTTCCCTCTATCTCCATCCCCAGTCTCATTGTCTCCGACTACATTTTATATCTGTTTGGTTTGTTATCAGACTGATTCCTGGGATGTCAGGACTGTCTTATGAAGAAAGACTGGATAGACTCGGTTTATACTCTCTGGAATTTAGGAGATTGAGAGGGGATCTTATAGAAACTTACAAAATTCTTAAGGGGTTGGACAGGCTAGATGCAGGAAGATTGTTCCCGATGTTGGGGAAGTCCAGGACAAGGGGTCACAGCTTAAGGATAAGGGGGAAATCCTTTAAGACCGAGATGAGAAAGACTTTTGTCACATAGAGAGTGGTGAGTCTCTGGAACTCTCTGCCACAGAGGGTAGTTGAGGCCAGTTCATTGGCTATATTTAAGAGTGAGTTGGATGTGGCCCTTGTGGCTAGGGGGATCAGAGGGTATGGAGAGAAGGCAGGTACGGGATACTGAGTTGGATGATCAGCCATGATCATATTGAATGGCGGTGCAGGCTCGAAGGGCTGAATGGCCTACTCCTGCACCTAATTTCTATGTTTCTATGTTTCTATGTTATTACATTCACCAATTAACATAAAATTCCAAATTTTCCTTGATTTTCCATTCCCTGTCCTATTTTCACCCCCTTATCTTTACACTTGCTGATTTATGCACCGCCCACTCCCCTGACATCAGTCTGAAGAAATGTCTCATCCCAAAACGTCAACGATTCCTTTTCTCCAGAGATGCTGCCTGTCCCGCTGAGTTACTGCGGCATTTCGTATCTATCTTCACTATATTTAGGCTTTTCATTATTCGGCAGGTTTCAATTAGATCTCTGTAGATGATATGTGTATACACCTTTAATTGATAATGACAATGTCCATGCTAACCACCCCCCCTCCCCCCCACCAGTTAGTATAATTGTAACCCACACGCCCCTAGCTCTCTCTCTAGTGATCGTGACAGACCACGTACAGCTAGGGCTATATATGATGTATGATTAATAAAGTAGTGAAGACCTTAAAGTGTCTGTGTACCTTCTCTACATGGCGTCAGGCGTGCTTCTTTCTGCGTCTCCAGTCTATCGCGTTTTATTTTCTTACTCCCAGTACCCCCTCCCTGTGCCGTGATGGCTTCTGCCTGTCGTAAACCTGACATCCTAGTCTTTGATGCGGACCTCACTCATCGCTGGAGTGTGTTCCGACGTGACTTTGAGCATTATGTTACCATCGCCCACCCTGCTGTGGCCCCCGCTGTCAAGGCTTCCCTGCTGCTTAATCTAACTGGTCCCGAAGCGCTCGAGCGTTCGTAGTCGTTCATCTATGGCCAGGGTGAGAGTATCCAGGACCCGGTATGTCTGCTTACTAAATTTAAGGCGATGTGTGACCTTCCCACTAACCACATCTTAGAGCTTTTCAAACTGTTCTCCAGACACCAAAACCCTGGGGAATCTATTGACAATTTCATGGCCGCGCTGCGCCAACTGGCTCGCCGATGTGACCTGCATGTTCTGACCCCTGATACTTTGACCCGTGACATCTTGGTCTTTGGTCTACGGGATGATAAGCTGCGCTCTGAGCTGCTGCGTAAGCTAGATCTGTCATTCGATGAGGCGTTGCATGCCTCTCGTTTAGCTGAGGTTGTCTCCTCCGCTGTACCTGACCCCGTGTTCCACGCAGCCAGTCTCGCTGGTCACCAGTACAATGCTCCCCGGCGACAGAGGGTAAGACCACTGCAGGGCTTCAGACTGCCTCAACGATGTCCAAATTGTAACTTTGTTTCACACCGTTCTAATGTGTGCCCGGCGTTGGGGAAAACCTATAATTTCTGCAACAAGCCCAACCACTTCTCGGCAGCATGCCGTTCCCGTGGAAACCCTGTACAGCCACAGCAGAAACCATCTCGCTACCTGACACGTGATGATGCAGCGTCTGGTTCCCATCTCCAGCACGATCATCTCCCCCCCCGTCTGACCCTGACTCTTCTCAGAGCGAACTGAGTGTGTTTTCCTTGCGAGGTGCAGCTGCTCTGATAACGGACCCGACCATCCGAGTCACGGTGAATGGCATGGCCTTCTCTACTAAGGGGATACGGGGGCTGCTGCTAATGTTATGTCAACAAGCCTGTTCAGGAAGATAAGAAATAATGAGCCCGTTTCCACAGACAGTGCCGTTTTGTGTGCCTATGGGGGTGGCGTACTCGTTCCTGTGGGGAGGGCCACTCTCCACTGCAAGGTGCTGAAGACCTCTCGGCCCCTCTCTTTCTTCCTGCTAGACAGTAAATGTGACCCCCTGCTCGGCGTGGAGGCCTGCCAGGACCTCGGATTGGTGAGCTTCCACAGTGATGTCCACCTGGTAGAGGCACCCCTGAACCCGCTGGCCGAATTCCCAGACCAGTTTGACTCGAAGCTGGGGAGGTTGCCCTGCAGCTACAGGATTGCCCTCAATCCCGACATCACACCGGTCGTCCGTCTCCCGCACCGTGTGTCCTTTGCCATGAAGGGCAAGGTCGAGTCTGCTCTTCGCGAGATGGTGGCCACGGGCATCCTGAAGCCAGTAACGGACTCCACCCGGTGGGTTTCTACTATGGTTGTCGCTGCGAAGAAAGACAAGAGCGAATTACGGATCTGCATCAACCCTAAGGACTTGAACTTGGCCACCAGGCACCCGCACTATCCCATGCGGACGGTGGAGGATGTTGCTGCACAGGTTGGCCCTGCCACCATGTTCTCGGTTCTTGATGCCAAGAGTTCGTTCTGGCAGATACCTCTAGATGAGCGATCCTCGCACCTGACGACCTTCAGCACGCCCTTCGGCTGGTATCGCTTCCTCCGCATGCCGTTTGGGATCAACTCTGCCAGCGAGGTGTTCCAAAGGACCATAGAACAACTGTTTGCTGGACTTCCGTGTGCCATCATTGTCGACGACATCCTGGTTTATGGGAAGAATGTCGCTGAGCACGACCACCACCTTCGCCAGGTGCTGCAGCGTGCCCGGGAGTTCAACCTGAAGCTCAACCCGAAGAAGTGCCGATTCCGGGTCCCTGAGATCACCTACGTGGGGCATGCCTTCACTGCATCGGGGCTGAAGCCCGACCCGCAGAAGACAACCACAATATCCGAGATGCCTGCACCTGCTGACGTGCCTGGCCTGCAGCGCTTCTTGGGCATGGTCAACTACCTGGGAAAGTTCATCCCCGACCTGAGTGAACTGAGTGCCCCTCTGCGGGATCTGGTGAAAAAGGACACTGCCTGGGCCTGGTTCCCGCAACACCAGCAAGCATTTGACACCCTCAAATCTAAGCTGATCAGCATGCCAACGCTGAAGTACTTCGACCTCCAGCGCCCCATCGTTCTCACGTGTGATGCATCTAAGTTTGGCCTCGGGGCCGCCTGCCTGCAGCTCCATGACGGGGTGCAACTGCCTGTGTCCTACGCATCCCGCACAATGACGACCGCTGAACAACACTATGCCCAGATTGAGAAACAGCTGCTGGCTGTTGTCTTTGCCTGCTCCAAATTCAAAGACTATATCCTGGGCAACTGCTTCACTGTCGAGACGGACCACCAGCCTCTGGTCACCATCCTCAACAAGCCGATACACATGGCATCCTCCCGGCTCCAGCGCATGATGCTCCAGCTACAACGCTTCACTTTCACAGTGGTTTATTTCAAGGGCAAGGACATGTTTGTTGCTGACACACTGTCTCGGGCGCCTCTCTCATCCACAACCCGACATCCGTACGAGACGCCTGATCTGATAGTCCTAAACGTTAACTTCGTGCCCTCCAGTCAGTTGAATCCCTGGCCAAGCACAAGGCGGCTGACGCTTCGCTACAGCAGCTGGCCGCGATCATCAAGCAGGGTTGGCCAGACCGCCGTTCTTCCCTGCCGGCCGCAGCGGTGCCTTACTTCTTGGTTCGTGACGAGTTGGTGCTGCGTGATGGTGTGATTGTGAAGGGGCACAAGGTGGTGGTGCCCGCAGCACTACGAGAACAATACTTCGAAACCGCTCGTCGTGGCCATCCCGGGGCCGAAGCGACTCTTTACATCGCTCAGAACCAGTTTTTCTGGCCTGACATGCCTCGCTACTTCCGGGATAGGGTCTCCGCGTGCCCTACCTGCAACAGCCTCGCTCCACAGCAACAGTGGCAGCCGCTCCTGCAGCAGCCAGCTGCTGACCTGCCATGGTCTGCACTAGCAACCGACATCTTCGAGTGGCTCGGAAAGCACTTCCTGGTGCTTGTCGACTCTTACTCCAGCTGGTTTGAAGTTGACCAGCTCCATTCCCTCTCTTCCTCCGCGGTCATCGAGAAGTTGCGCCACCACTTTGCCACCTTCGGGTCACCGGCCAGCCTGCAGTCAGACAACGGCAGCCAGTTCACCAGTGCCGAATTCCGCGCTTTTGCCGAACGATGGAACTTTCGTCATTACACCAGCAGCCCAGAATACCCGCAGAGCAACGGACTGGCCGAACGCGCAGTCCGCAGTGCTAAAGGATTGTTGGAACGTTGTCGCCTATCCCGCTCCGACATCTACCTGGCCCTGCTGAACCTCCGCAACACCTCCCGCGACCATGCCCTGGGCTCCCTGGCGCAGCGACTCATGTCCTGTGTCACGAGCCCCACGGTCCCGGTGTCTCAGCAGTCCCTGTCCCCCTCCGTCTTTAAACCTACCTTGGTCCAGAAACGCATTGCCCAATAACACAGTATACAGAAGCGTTCCCACGACAGGTCCTGCCGTGTCCTCTGCCCTCTTCTCCCCGGCCAGGTCGTCCGTATGAGGTCCACTTCTGGCCGTTTCAAGCTGGCCTTGGTCGTCGGTTCTGCCGGTTCCCCTCGTTCGTACCTTGTCAACCACGACGGAAGGGTGTACCGCCGGTCCCGCCAGCATCTCCGGCTCGTGAACGAGCCTCTCCCTCCCCCGGCTGCTCCGTATGCCCCCCCGCTGCCACTGTCGTGGCCCAGTGCTTTACCCGTTCCTCTGGGGCCAACCCCCCATCGTCCTCCTCCTGTCCGCCTCCCGGCTGCGGTTCCGCTTTCTCCGGCTTCCTCGCCCTTCTCTTCGCTGTCCCCCCCAATGCCTTCGTCGCCAAGGGGTTCTCCTGTCCGTAGCCCCCACCATGCCCCGGCGTCCCCGCTTGTTCCCGTCGGGGAAGGAGGTGATGGCGAGGTGCGGACCCGGTCTGGTCGCTTGGTCAGACCGCCGGTCCGTTACGGCGATTACGTGTGTTTCTGTATTCCCGTGCTTTACTGTTTGCATTTACCCTAGCGCATGAGACATGGTCGCCCTGTCACTCACAGTTTGTTTTGGTAGAGGAAGGATGTAGATGATGTGTATACACCTTTAATTGATAGTGACGATGTCCATGCTAACCACCTCCCCACCAGTTAGTATCATTGTAACCCACATGCCCCTAGCTCTCTCTCTAGTGATCGTGACAGACCACGTACAGCTAGGGCTATATATATGATGTATGATTAATAAAGTAGTGAAGACCTTAAGGTGTCTGTGTACCTTCTCTACAATCTCCCCTCACCCTTCCACATTACAGCAAGTACAGGCCCAAAGCCATCAAACGCTTCTCATACATTAACCCCATTGTCCCTGGGATTATTCTCGCAAACCTCCTCTGGATCCTCTCCAATGCCAGCACACTCCTCCTCAGATATGGGACCCAGTACTGTTCACAATATGCCAAATGTGGACTGACCAGTGTCTTTGAAAGACTCAGCAACGTATCCTTGCTTTTATATTCTAGTCCTCTCTAAATGAATGCTCGCATAGCATCTGTCTTTCCGACTACGGGCTCGACGTGCAAATTAACATTTTGGGAATGTTGCAGCAGCACATCAAGGTCCCTTTGCACCTCCTCTTTCTGAATCATCTCTACATTTGGAAATAGTCCATACCTTTACTCCTTCTACCAGCAGCGTGACCGTGTATGTTGTGAAGCCCAATTCCATTTGCCACTTCTTTTCCCACAGACCCAAAGTGTCCAAATTCTTCTGCAGACTGACGACTTGCTTAAAGTTGCCTACCCCTCCATGTAACTGTGTATCATTTGCAAACCTGATGAATAAGCCACCAATTCCATAATCCAGTTCAATTACATATGATGTGCAAAGTAGCCGCAACATCTGCAGAACGCGACCAATCACCAGCAGCCATCCAGAAAAGGCTCCCTTCATTGCTTTCTCACTCTGCTTTCTACCAATAAGCCGATCCATGCCAGTACCTTCTTCCATACCATGGGGTCCTATCTTACCTAGCAGCCTCTTGTGCGCACCTTATCAAAGTACTTCTGAAAATCCAAACAGACAACATCCCCTGATTCTTCTTTGTTTACCCTGCTTGGTACTTTCTGAATGAATTCCAATAGATTTGTCAGGCATAATTGTCCCTTAACATTGTGACTACGAAAACTGATGGGACTTAATGTTACACGAAGAGCGTGACATCTCAACGTTGCTGTCAGGTCTCGCGTTTGATCTAGTTTCTGCTTCTTATTGGTTTTTGGTATTTGAGTTTGCATTCTTGTTTTATTTTGGTGTGTTTCTTGTTTCATTTGAAATATCTTCCTCTTTCTACCCTTTCAGATCCAATTTCCTGTCAGGTCGTTTACCCTCATGTGATTGTTGGCCCCACCCACATGTGTTTCACCTGTGTCTCGTTATCCCCTGTTAAGTCTGTATTTAAGCCCTTTGTGTTTTAGTTCTCATTGCCAGTTCGTTGTGTATGCTACTTGGTATCACCTCGTTCCAGCTCTAGAAATATTGTGACTTTGTGAACTCGACCATTGCCTGCTTTTTGACCACTGTTTTTGCCTGCTCCTAGATTATACTCTTGCTTCTGTGCTTGCTTACCTGTGTACCGACTTGGACCGATTAAACTCTGAATATGGATCAGCCCTGTGTCTGAGCCTGCATTTGTGTCCTCCTCATTCAGTTCTGACAGTTACCAGTTTGTAGAATATCAAGAATAGGATTAATACTGTATAAATAGTTAACAGCCTCATTTAATCCGTGCAGAAAGAATTTCTATATTATCAATATGTATTGTAACATAAATGTGTGAAACCAAGTGTGACAGGGATAATACTGTTTTCAAGATAATTCATGAGTTCGCATCACGATGCACAGGGCCTGGCACGCTACGAAATGCAACTGTATTGAACGTTAAAATACAGGCACAATATATTTTAACACAATATATGTCTGGAGTACATCACATCACTAACATTCTACCTACACACTCCTTCAGATACCTCTAGCCTCTTCTGGTAAAGACCCCCACATTTGCATGATCAATAATTCTAGGCCTAGAGTGGAAGCAAGGTCACCTCGAACGCGAATGGCTGCCTGGGAGAAAAGAGACATATGTAGGTACAATTGCGAGGTAACACGTGATCCGGTATAATAAATATGAATAAAAATGTATGGCGACATATCATATAACCATATAACAATTACAGCACGGAAACAGGCCCTCTCGGCCCTTCCAGTCCGTGCCGACCATTTGTTTTCCCCTAGTCCCATCTACCTGCACTCAGACAATACCCCTCCATTCCCTTCACGTCCATATACCTATCCACTTTACTTTTAAATGTTAAAATCGATCCTGCCTCCACCACTTCTGCTGGAAGCTGATTCCACACAGCCACCACCCTCTGAGTAAAGAAGTTCCCCCTCACGTTACCCCGAAGCCTCTGTCCCTTAATTCTCATGTCATGCCCTCTTGTTTGAAACTTCCCTACCCTCAATGGGAAAAACGTATCCACGTCAACTCTGTCTATCCCTTTCATCATTTTAAAGACCTCAATCAAGTCCCCCCTTAACCTTCTGCGCTCCAAAGAATAAAGACCTAACTTGTTCAACCTTTCTCTGTAACATAGTTGCTGGAACCCTGGCAACATTCTAGTAAATCTCCTCTGTACTCTCTCTATTTTGTTGACATCCTTCCTATAACTAGGCGACCAAAATTGTACACCATACTCCAGAATTGGTCTTACCAATGCCTTGTACAATTTTAACATTACTTCCCTACTCCTATATTCAATGCTCTGATTTATAAAGGCCAGCACACCAAAGGCTTTCTTTACCACCCTATCTACATGCGATTCCACCTTCAGGGAACTATGCACAGTTATTCCTAGATCCCTCTGTTCCACAGCATTCCTCAATTCCCTACCATTTACCATGTACGTCCTATTTTGATTTGTCCTGCCAAGATGTAGCACTTCACACTTATCAGCATTAAACTCCATCTGCCATCTTTCAGCCCACTTTTCCAAATGGTCCAAATCTCTCTGTAGACTTTGAAAATCTACTTCATTATCCACAACACCACCTATCTTGTTGCACGAGATGCAAAGAGTACGCAGGATCCTAATGCTGGTATTAAGCTAAACTCGCAAGTCAAGTCAATTTTATTTCTATAGCATATTTAAAAACATCTCTCGTTGACCAAAGTGCTTTACATTAGTGCAGGTACTAACGTGTTGCATACAATATTTCATAGATCAACAATACATTTATAAATACATACAGCAGACTTCAAGAAAGGCTTGAGAGTAGAAGTAGGTTTTAAGTCTAGACAAAGGAGTCGATGGAGGGGGCAGTTCTGATCAGGAGAGGGATGCTGTTCCAAAGTCTAGATGTTGCAACAGCAACAGGCCCCTGAACTTAAACCTAGACGTAATCCCAAGTCGGCCGACCTAAGTGACTTGGAGGTAAAATGGTGGGTTAGCAGGTTTTTGATATAGGTGGGGGCAAGCCCGTTAAAGGTTTTGTATACATATAGGAGGAGCTTAAAGTTGATTCTGTACCATGCTTGGAGCCAGTGGAGGGCGGCCAGAATCTGCGTGATTTGGTCCCTTTTATGGGTACCTGTCATAAGTCTCGCTGTGGCTTTTTGGACCAATTGCAGGCGGGACAGGGATGATAGACTGATGCCAGTGTATAGAGAGTTGCAGTAATTAAGGCGGGAGGAGATAAATGAGTGGATGATCTTTTCAAGGTCGTGGAATTGGAGGAATGGTTTGATGTAGCTATTGTGCAAAGCTGGAAGAAGCTAGCTTTTATCACAGCATTGACTTGTTTGTCAAACTTCAATGCGGAGTCAAATATCACGCCAACATTTTTGACGTGCGGTTTGAGTAAGGAGGTTAGGCTTCCAAGGCTGCCTGCTATGGTTTTGGTGCCGTCTGAGGGGCCGAGTAGGATGACCTCAGACTTGCTCTCATTTAGTTGGAGGAAGTTCTGGGCCATCCAACACTTTATATCCTCGAGGCAGTGGATAAGGCTGAGTAGATTTGATTGGTTGTTGGGTTTCGGGGGAGATAGAGCTGTGTATCATCTGCCGGAAATGCTATGCCTTTGAATGACTTGGCCCACGGGGAGCACATACAGAGAGAAGAGAATGGGGCCTAGAATGGAGCCTTGTGGAACCACACAGAAGAAGCTAGCTGGGGCAGAGAAAGAGTTGCCTATGTTTGTAGAGAAACTCCTATCTTTGAGGTAGGAGACAAACCAGCTCAGGGCAGTGTCATCAATATCAACCCCGTACGGGAGAAGGTCAATTAGGATGGTGTGGTCCACTTTATCAAATGCTGCCCTGAGTTCAAGAAGTAGCAGGATTGCACAGTCGCCGGAGTCAATGGCGAGGAGCAGGCCGTTATGTACCTTCAACAATGAATAAATGCCTGGCTGAAGGACTGATGCAGAGGGCAGGGAGTCAAGTTTCTGGATCAGTGGAACCTCTTTTGGGGAAGGAGTGACCTGTATAAAAAGGACGGGTTGCACTTGAACCCGAGGGGGACCAGTATCCTGGCAAGGAAATTTGCAAAGGCTACTGGGGGGACGTTAAAGTAGAACGGTTGGGGGTAGGGACTCAAATAAAGAAAGCCAGTAGACAGGGTCTGAGGCAGGAGGCAGAGAAGGGAAGCACTCAGACCCAACATGCAGGGGGGAAAGAAGGAAAAAAATAATAAACAGAGAATAAGATGTGGTGGGTTTCCAGGGCAAAAATCAAAAGGGGCCACTTGTCAACATAATTGTATAAGGAGTAAGAGTGTTGTAAATACAAGCCTGAAGGCTTTGTGTCTCAATGCAAGGAGCATTCGTAATAAGGTGCATGAGTTGAATGTGCAGATAGCTATTAATGACTATGCTATAGTTGGGATCACGGAGACATGGCTCCAGGGGGACCAAGGCTGGGAGCTGAACATCCAGGGATATTCAATATTCAGGAGGGATAGACAGAAAGGAAAAGGAGGTGGGGTAGCGTTGCTGGTGAGAAAGGAGATTAATGCAATAGAAAGGAAGGACATTAGCTTGGAGGATGTGGAATCGATATGGGTCGAGCTGCGATACTCTAAGGGGCAGAAAATGCCAGTGGGAGTTGTGTACAGGCCACCTAACTGTTGGGGATGGTATCAAACAGGAAATTAAAAATGCGTGCAACAAGGGTAAAAAAGTTATAATGGTGACTTCAATCTACATATAGATTGGGTGAATCAAATGGGCAGGGGTGCTGAGGAAGAGGATTTCTTGGAATGTATGCAGGATAGTTTTCTAAACCAACATGTAGAGGAACCAACGAGAGAGCAGGCTATTCTAGACTGGGTATTGAGTAATGAGGAAGGGTTAGTTAGCAGTCTTGTTGTGCGAGGCCCCTTGGGCAAGAGTGATCATAGAAAATAGGTGCAGGAGTAGGTCATTCGGCCCTTCGAGCCTGCACCGCCATTCAATATGATCATGGCTGATCATCCAACTTAGTATCCTATACCTGCCTTCTCTCCATACCCCCGATCCCTTTAGCCACAAGGGCCACATCTAACTCCTTCTAAAATATAGCTAATGAACTGGCCTCAACTACCTTCTGTGGCAGAGAATTCCACAGACTCAAGTTAATAATGTCAAGGGGGGTGGTTAATGTGTGTAGCGGTGGGGGGTCAGTATGTGTGTTGGGGGGGGGGGTTAGTGTGTGTGCTGGGGTGATTAGTGTGTATGTGTTGGGGGGTGGTCAGTGTGTGCGTGGGGGGCAACCTCCCTCCCCCCCCCGCAACCACGTGTTGAATGGATGGGACCCTCTCCCCTCCCCCTCTCCACTCTCTCTTCCCTTCCACCTCTCCCCCTCACCCTTCTCTGACTTCGGGGTGTCTCAACTTGGAGAGGCACCCGACTCTGCAGACTCGTAAATATAATAAAGAATCTCTTGCTTCCAAGATTTAGTCTTTGAGTTGTGATTGTGAGCACATTGCATATCTCACAAACTGGGGGCTCGTCCGGGATCGCCACTCCGGCTGCTTGGTGGAGGCAAAGAAGGAAGGGAAGGTGCACCCTGCTGATTTCAGCAGTCTCTGATATCCTTGCTTGCCATCAGCAGTTTGAGCGAGTGCAATTCGGGCAACAGACTCAGGAAGCAAGAGGGAGTGTAAGGTGACTAAAGTGTAAGGTGAATAAATAAGGAACGGTCGAGCGATTCTTGTGCACAAGACCCAGGTAAGAAAACTGACTATTAAGTATTGCCTGGGCGACCGGGGTTTGTCGGACGGGAATAGTATGACAAGACCATTGGAAACCGGACCGGGAAAAGTAAGGGTCCGGGGAAACAGGATTGGAAACCGGAACGCGAAAAGTAAGGGTCCGGGGAAACGGGATAAGGCTCACACTGGTGAAGAGCCGCACATTCTGCCTGATAGTCCATTGGGGCGAATGTGGCAATCTTGGGGAGAAGGAAGCCCCGGGGGTAAAAGAAAAGAGAAGCTCATGAAAGACCTGGGTGTCATGGTACACCAGTCATTGAAAGTAGGCATGCAGGTGCAGCAGGCTGTGAAGAAAGCGAATGGTATGTTGGCATTCATAGCAAAAGGATTTGAGTACAAGAGCAGGGAGGTTCTACTGCAGTTGTACAGGGTCTTGGTGAGGCCACACCTGGAGTATTGCATACAGTTTTGGTCTCCTAATCTGAGGAAAGACATTCTTGCCATAGATGGAGTACAGCGAAGGTTTACCAGACTGATTCCTGGGATGGCACGACTTCCATATGAAGAAAGACTGGATAGACTCGGCTTGTACTCGCTGGAATTTAGAAGATTGAGGGGTGTTCTCATAGAGACTTAAAAAATTCTTAAGGGGTTGGACAGGCTAAATGCAGGAATATTGTTCCCGATGTTGGGGATATCCAGAACAAGGGGGTCACAGTTTAAGGATAAGGGGGAAGTCTTTTAGGACAGAGATGAGGAAAAATTCACACAGTGGTGAATCTGTGGAATTCTCTGCCACAGAAAGTAGTTGAGGCCAGTTCGTTGGCCATATTTAAGAGAGAGTTCGATGTGGCCCTTGTGGCTGAAGGGATCAGGGGGTATGGAGAGAAGGCAGGTACAGGATACTGAGTTGGATGATCAGCCATGATCATATTGAATGGCGGTGCAGGTTCGAAGGGCCGAATGGCCTGCTCCTGCACCTAATTTCTATGTTTCTATGTTTCTGTGAAAAATATTGAGTTGTTTCAAACAATCTCATTGAAGTAAAAATGGAACTAATGTGATGTGTGTGTAAAAACCGGTTTTGTATGAATGAGGAAGTTTGTATATGTGATAGGTTTGTTTGCTGTGGGCGACATGCTGTACGGGTAGGTGTGTGTGTTCCTTTAAGAAATTGTAAGCAATGGGGGAGGTTACGAACAGCTGTAAAGTAACGGACGACGCTTTGTATCATCGCAACTTAAAAGGGGAAAGTTGGAAAATGTAGGTTGCTTGGCTTTGTTGATTTCTTTTCAGCAAAGTTAATTTGGAAAATTGTTAGTCGTATGTATTTAAACTAGAAATTGGAATTTGGGAATTGTAGGGAGAATGGTTTGAATAAAATTAGAAATAAGTTAATTGCTGAACAACAAGCAGCTTTTATGTTTTGTTTTGATAAACATTCTGTTTGGAGAAGGGTAATAAATTAATGGGGCCCAGGGGAAACAAAAAAAAAAAAAGGAGTTGGCAGACAATGATGTCAATAATGGGAAGTTTATTTACTTCAGAAGAAAGACAGATGGTCAGACAAGCAGGAATAAAGATCTGGGAAAGGGGTTGCAGGCTCCGGGGGTAGCAGCAGACGCAGGTCAGCAGTTACTAAAGGTTAATTTCGTAAGCAAGTCATGGCCAGATATTAGAAAGAAACTGGAAAAATTGGAGGAATGGAATGTCAAACCATTAAATCAATTGTTAACAGAGGCTCAGAAATATGTGTATGATGGGATGAGGAAAAACAGAAGGGAAAGGCAAAAATGATGTTGCAGGCAGTCCAGCAAGGGGTAAAGAAGAAGGGAGATGAAGGTGATAGAAGGCCGGGTGCTCATGGAGACCGGGGAAGGGGAAGAGGCAGAGACAGAGGACGAGGAAGAGGTGAATGGAGGGACCGAAGTTGGGGTCCCCGGGAAAACAAGGAACAAGGATCAGGAGGGTGGTACACGGGGCCATCCCGGTGTTACTATTGTAACGAGGAGGGTCATTTCAAGAGGGAATGTCCCAGGCTACGACGGGAGGTGCAGTCGTACACACTCATGGAGGAAGAATAGGGAATTCGGGGGTCCTGCTCCCTGGGGTGTATGGGATACACACGGGAACCTCCGGTAAACTTGAAATTAGGACCCCAGGGGGAGGATATGGCATTTATGGTAATTTGGGAGTGGAGAGATCAAGTGGAACTAAGGTACCAGAAGAAATTGGATTAGGTAAAAAACAAGTCAGAATCTCGGGGGTAGGGGGGAAAGTGATGACTGCCCCCGAGGTAGAAAGGGTGGTGGTAAAATATGAGGATCGAGAAGTCAGTGGAAGATTTTAAAAGGAAGGTGAATAAATTTGCAAAGGAGGATAAACTATCTGAGAAGTAAGACATTGAGTTTAGAATGAGAAAGAAGGCAAATCAGAAAGGATTAAAGTGGGAAGCAGAGGGATAAATTGATGAGACTGCTTTAGAAAGAAAGAGCGTGAAAAAGGAAAGACAATTTTGTCAGTAACAACAGACCTGGTTGAAAAGTCTGAAATAAGTGATGCACCGACACACAGTGAGTCCTATGACAGAGCCAAACAGGGGCCAGAGATTCCATGTCAATAATAAAAGTATTTGGGAGAGTGTTTTCTCAAATGCCCTATCCGGAGTGAAATAAATCTGGAGATAGGTAATGGATAAGGTGTGTTGGGGATGTGAACAGGTATGATAATCAGGAAATAATAATAATAATATTAAGATAATGGTGAACATAGCTATGGCAAGAACATTAAGAAGAGGTATTAAATACACCTAGGCTAGGATGCGGCAGCGTTTTAAATACTAGCGCCATGTTTTTAATCAGATGTTGTAGGCAGATTTGGAAGGTGTTGATATAGTATGTGGATGATTTGTTGGTTTGTTCCACAAGTGAGGAGCGATGTGAGAGAGAGACATTGTAATTATCTTGGAAAAGATGGCACAGGAGGTCATGATGTATCAAGGAAGAAGTTTTTGTTTTGTCAGCAGCAGGTAGAATATTTTGGACGAGTAATATCTAAAGAAGTAAAAGCTATAGCGCAGGATCAAATTGGAAGCTGCCTGCAATCTTGCTTAGCTCAATTGGCAGAAATTAAGGCTTTAAGAGCAGCATATGTACATGGAGTCTGGCACATGTTTGGAGCAGTAGGGAAACAGAAAGGCTTTGAGAAAAGCAAAGGAGACCCCATGCAAAGTTAGCAGTGTCCCCCTATGAAATGTTGTTTGGGTTACCTTATTTGGGAAAGATAGAAGGAATACCCACCATAGAGGGCAGTGATGTATTCTTAAGGAACTATTTACTGGCAGTATCTCGTTCCCTTACAGAATTAAAAGCTAAAGGACTATTGGCTCAAAGCCCACCACTCGACTTTCCAATACATGCTGTAAAGGCCGGCGACTGGGTACTGGTCAAGAATTGGAAGGAGGAGAAACTCCAGCCCAGGTGGACCGGCCCATACCTAGTATTACTGACAAGCGAGACAGCAGTACGAACAAAAGAAAAAGGGTGGACCCACGCAATCTGGGTTAAAGGACCCGTTGATCCACCCGCTCCTGATAAGGAGGAACAGTGGATGGTGAAGCCAGGATTAAGCCTAACATTAACTTTTCAAAAACAAAATTGAATGCATAACCGACAGTATGAAAGGAGCAGTTGTGGTATTGTTTGCTCTGCATGTAATTATGGTAAAAAGTATTAATAATTGTGATAAATGTTATCATGCTATCAGATACAGAGGGCGGACAACCAGATCATTTACCTATCATTCCCATGTGAACAATGCTTGCTATAACCTGAGGACTAGAACAATTTGTGAGGACGGGGGAAAGAAGTATTTTATGGTAGGGAATAGGGGATATGTAGGCAGGTTTGGGTACGTTACCTGCCCAAAGGGAGAGAGATGTGTTTGTATAACCAGGACAGGACGGTTAGGTTTCCCTTTTCAGGCCTTAAGATGGACATTAGATAAAATAAAGGAGGAAGTAATAACAAAGTTAACGGAAGTAGTAGTCACCAAGCCTCCCCCTCCCTCACCTACTCAGCCTCAATTGCACCAGACACTGTATGAAGAAATAAAGAAGCAGATTGAGATCCCTGAAGGAGGAAAAAACCTGTTTGTGGACTTACACCTCCGGATAGCTGGAATCCTGAAAGTGACTAACTGTTGGGTCTGTGGCGGACCACTGATGAGCTCACGTTGGCCGTGGAGAGGATCCATTGTTGAAGTATGGGACCTGATGGAGTGGAACCTGACAGTTGGACAAGACCGAGATCCCCAGGCATGGGTCCTGACAGACGCTCCGGTTGGGAGTGAGTGTATTGCTAGGTCCTGGGCAAAGGATGCCGTCCTAGTAGGCAGCAGCCTCTGCCAGCGCATCGTCACCCAGTGGCCAAATCAGTCCCGAGTGTGGTGGCTAGAGGAGCCTAAATGGTATCCAACTAGGAAAGACGGGAGAAACTGCACTATCTGGATGAAGACCGACGGAATGGAATCGACTGGACTATGGAACTGCCTCGGGAACAACCCTTATCAAGGAATCCCGGTGTTGCGAGACATATGGAACAAGGTTACCTCTAGTGGACCGGCCCCTGAAGGACTATTATGGCTATGCGGACACAAGGCATACTCGGTGTTACCGACAAAATGGAGCGGGACTTGCTTTATTGGACTGGTACAACCGGGATTTTTCCTGTTAAACACCAAAGAAGGGCGGTCGCTAGGAACATCTGTATTTGACGACCTATATCGGAAGAAGAGCAAAATAGACATTGGAGAATGGGAAGATGATGAATGGCCACCCGCAAGAATCATCTCATACGATGGACCAGCCACTTGGGCACAGGATGGATCCTGGGGCTACCGAACCACGGTATACATGTTAAACCGGATCACAAGACTTCAGGCAGTACTGGAGGTAATTACCAACCAAACTGCGGGGGCACTGGAGATGCTGGCAAAGCAGCAGACGTAGATGAGAGCAGCAATATACCAGAACCGGTTGGCCCTAGATTACCTCCTGGCAGAAGAAGGAGGGGTATGCGGGAAATTCAACCTCTCTAATTGCTGTTTAAACATCGATGACAACGGACAGGCAGTGATGGACCTATCAGAAGGAATCCGTAAGTTGGCACATGTTCCAATACAAAAGTGGAATTCGATTATGGGAACCCAATGGTGGGATTCCATCCTCGGAGGAACATGGTGGAGAACGGTGGGACTCGTGTTTCTATGTGCAGTGGCTGGACTGATCTTTATCCCCTGTTGCATCCCTTGTTTTAGGGAACTTATTACAAGGAGTATAAGTCAGATGCAGGCTGTAGTCATGCCTATGGGAGAGAAAGGGGAAATACAGAAAATAATGATAATACGGCCAGGGAAGGTCCATGATCTACAGGGAAAGAAGATTAGGACAATGTTACGTCAATTCGAGTTGAGGGAAATTGAAATTGAGGTTTAATCAGTAGATGCGTAGCAAAAGAAAAAGGGAGGATTGTGAGGGATAAATTGATTAAACCCCACTATTGTAAGGGGCTTTAAAGAGGATTCAAACTGATAGGGGCCAGGGAGAGGGTTCTGACACAGCTGTGTATAAAAGTTACCAGACCCATCCTTAAGTAAGAAGTGATAGCATTGTATAGCGGTAAAAGGGAGTGATTTAGATAGATCCCTATCAGTAGAATGGAGTGATAGATGGGACCCTTGTCACTATAGCTTAGCTTTAGTGCTGATATAGGAGAACTGAGAGGGTTCACTTGGAGGTGAGTAAAACTAGGGTAGGTCATGAACAACTGAGCATGCTTAATAAAATAAATGAATATTATAACACACCCCTGGTCAAGAAACTGCTCATTACCATGAACATGTCTGGACATGCGATGTATGATGTGGGAGGTACTGGGGGGATGTACCTACAGATTGTGCACCTCAGACCCTGATTGGAGAAGTGTCCAGAGGGGAGGTTGGATGTAGAATTGTGTGTATAAAGGGGGATGACTTCTCTGACTTCGGTGTGTCTCAACTTGGAGAGGCACCCGACTCTGCAGACTCGTAAATATAATAAAGAATCTCTTGCTTCCAAGATTTAGCCTTTGAGTTGTGATTGTGAGCACATTGCATATCTCACACCCTCCTTCTCCTCTCTCCCCCTCCAATATCTACCATCCCCTCTCCTCTCTCCCTCCACCTCCCCCACTCTGCCCCACCTCCCTTCCCCCTCCCCTACCTCTTATTTTCCTACCCCTCTCTCCCCTCCCCTCTCCACCCCCCTCTACCCCTCCTTTTCTCTCCCCCTCCAACTTCCCCTCCTCTTCTCTCACCTCCAACTCTCCCCCTCCCCTCCCCTCCCCCCTCTCTCTCTCTCTTCCCTCTACTCTCTCTCTCCCCTCTACTCTCTCTCTCCCCTCTAATCTCCCTCTCCTCTCCCCTCCCCCACCCCTCCCCATCCCCCTCCCCCTCCCTCCCTCTCTCCCCCTCCCCCTCTCCTCCCCTCCTCACCCCTTTCTTCTCACCCCGTTCTTCTCACCACTCTCTCCTCCCCCCTCTCACCCACCCTCTCCTCCCCTCCCCCTCTCCCCACCCATCTCTACTCACCCCCTCTCCTCTCTCCCCCCCTCTCTCCCCATTCCCTATTCTCCTCACCCCTCTCTCCTCACCCCTCTCTCCCCACCCCTCTCTCCCCACCCCCCTCCACTCCCCATCACTCTCTCCCCTTCCACCCCCCACCCCTCCACCTCTCCCTTCCCCTATCTCTCCCCCTTCCTCATCCCCTCTCTCCACCCCTCCCCCACCACTCACATCCCATCCCCCACCTCCCACCCCTCTTTCCCCTTCCCCCTCCCTGCTCTGCTCCCCCTCCCCCGCTCTCTCCCTCCCCAATCTCTCCCCCATCTCCACCCTTCCTCCTCCCCTTCTCTTTCCCCCTCTCTCCTCCCCTCTCACCTCTCTCCTCACCCCCTCCATTTCCCCCTCTCCCAATCTCCTCCCATCTCCCCATCCTTCCTCGCTCCCCCCTCTCTCCCCTCCTCCTTCCTCCCACCCCCTCTCTCCCTTCCCACTTCCCCCTCTTTCCCCCTCTCCTCCTCCCTCCCTCTCTCCGCCCCACCCATCTCCCCTCCACCCTCCTTCTCCCCTCCTCCAACCCCCCCTCTACCCCCACCCTCTCTGCCCTCCAACCCCCCTCCCCACCTCCACCCCTCTACCCTCATCCAACCCCCTCTCCCCTCCTCCAACTAGTCTCCCCCATTCCAACCTCTTCTCCCCTCCCCTCTATCCCCCTCCCTTTCCCCCCATCGCTTTTCCCCCCACTCCCCATCCTCTCATCTCTCCCCCCCTTCTCTCTCCCCCTCCTCCTCCTCTCTCCGCTCTACTCTCGTGCCTCCTCATCCCCTACGCCCTCTCTCTCCCCCTCTCCCTCCTCTCCCGTCCCGTCTCCCCGTACTTCCTCCCCCCCCGTGTGTATGGCAGGTGGTTAGTGTGCGTGTGAAGTCGCAGCCCCCCCCCCCCAACCGCACGTTGAGGGAACGGGACACAGCGGTCTCCCTTCCCTCCCCTCGCCCACCCCGTCTCCCCCTACCCCCCTCACCCCCTACCCCCCCTCACCCCCTCTCCCACCTGTGTGTGTGTGGGGTGGTTAGTGTGTGTGCGAAGCCTCAACCCCCCCCCCCCCCCCCACCGCGCGTTGCGGGGAACAGACGCAGCGGGTCTGCACTTGGTCTAGTCTACACATAAAACTCTCATCATGTCCTCTTCCAGTTTGCGTTGTTTTTCAAATTGCGCAAAAGTGGTACCCGATGGGGCTGTAATTTTTCGCCACCTTACTCGCCATTCCCCTGTGCTGCAAGTGCTTCACATTTTCTTCTGATCGGTGACATAATACAAAGGTTTCTGATCTGTCATTCTCCGGACGGCGACGCCGCTCTGGCACCCGCTGTCAATCACCGGCGGCGAGAATAAAGCTGAAAGAGCACAGTGCGGGCGGGGACAGCCACCACCTCCACGACAAGGCGGGAGCCGATGTGTGCAGCTGGGGCTGGGATACGAGAAGTGAGTCTGGAGCCAGGTCCTTGAGCCAGTGAGTGCGGTCGGAACCATTGAGCCCACACCCCTCCCCCATCCCATATCCCTCCCCCTACTCCACCCACGCCCCCTCCCCCATGGCCCCCACCCACCACGCCCGCCTCACCCCATCCCCCACACACACCGCATCCCTCACACACCCGCCACAACCCCCCCTCCCCACACCCACCCCCCACACAGCTCCACACCACCCTCCCACACCCCCTCCCCCACACCGCCACAGCCCCCTCCCCCACACTCCCCCTCCCAGACACCCCTCAGCCTGACCCACCCTTCTCAAAACACACACCCCCCCACCACACCCCCTTCCCCGCATCCCCCTCATCCACACCCACCACTCCCCCACATCCTCACCCCCATACCCCCCTCCCCCACACCCCTCTCCCATCCCCTCCCCCACACCATTCCCACCCCCACCCCACCCCCACCCCATTCCCCACACACCCCCTCCCCCTCACACTAACCCCTTCCCACAAACCCCCACCCCTCACAACCATCTCCCCCACATGCCCCCCTCCCACACCCCCCCCCCTTCTACACACCCCCCCCCACCAGTGTCCGACAGGCCCCAGCTTAAGTCGTCCCCCTCCCCTGTCTGCAGGACTCTCCCCGCCTGAAGCTGTCTCTGCCAGCTACAGAACGCTTCCGCCGTTATGTTGAGGGAACAGGTGAGTGATGGAATATTGCGTTGGGGAATGGGTTGCATTGGTGGCTCAGGCCTCCCCTGTGACTAGGACCCAACGGGTCCCACTTAGTCTTGTGAATACTTAAAATTGCAGAAAGGAAAGGGCTGCACAGTAGGTTTCACAATGGGAAAGTTGAGATATCGCAGCAGAAAGACGAGATTTGGCAATGCCGGAATTTAGATGATAGAAACACGACTTGTGTAATATGTACGGACACTTGACAAACATCTTGATTAATATATCGATATCTTTATTTGAAACTATCTCTCTCTATATATATATACATATGTAGATATGGAAAGATATATTAATAGATATTGAAATGGTAGTGAATATGCACCACGAGGCCGAGGTGTTGAGCGTCAAGAGAGTTTTATTGTCATGTGTCCCAGATAGAACAATTAAATTCTTGCTTGCTGCAGCCAAACAGAATATGTAATCATAAGAAATAACTAGACTAGGTGCAACCCGTTGGGTCTTCGGCTGGCAGCTCAGTCACTCAGGCCTAGTGGGCTGGCAGCTAAGTCACAGAGGCTTGGTGGGCTGGCAGCTCAGTCACTCAGGCCTGGTGGGCTGGCAGCTCAGAAACTGCCCGAAATTCTGCCCAAAACAGGTGAGAGACTCTGTGTGAGAGAGAAGTGGGAGAGGATGGAGAATCAATTTTAGACATTTTTCATCTTTTTCTGCAGATCACAGCAATGAAGGAAGAAAGTCTATCCTGGCCTGGATCTCACAGGGAGCAAATGAAGGGAGGGAGAAAAATACTGGGATGAGGTTTAATACTTGCAGGGGGAATACTTACTGGTGGACCAAAGGGACTCCTGGGCTAGTACAGGCCTGATTTAAAAAAATCTGTGAAAACTCAGTGAACTTTTCCTGGCCTGGCACAGGCCTTTTGGGCCAAAATGCTCCTCCTGGGCTAATACGGGCATTTTGTGAAAAAGGAACTGGTTTCTCAGCTAATAGGGACCTTGTAGGCCGAAATTAGTGGTTTCAGGCAGGCCAAACAACTAATTTCAATTCATTTCCAATTGCATTGCAGTGTCAAGCACAGGGCAGGCCGAATAGCTCGTTGCATTTTCATTTCACTTCCATTGTCATTGCAGTTTCAAGCTCAGGTCAGGCCAAGCCAAACAGCTGATTGCATTTTCACTTAATTTCCATTGTCATTGCACTTTCAAGCACAGGACAGGCTTAAGCCAAACAGCTCATTGCATTTTCACTTCACTTCCATTGCCATTGCAGTTTCAAGCACAGGGCAAGCTCAAGCCAAACAGCTGATTGAATTTTCACTTCATTTCCATTGCCATTGCAGTTTCAAGCACACTGTAGACCCAAGCAAAACAGCTGACTGCATTTTCACTTTATTTCCATTGCCGTTGCACTTTCAAGCACAGGGCAGGCTCCAGCCAAACAGCTCACTGCATTTTAACTTCACTTCCATTGCCATTGCAGTTTCAAACACAGGGCAGGCTCACGCCAAACAGCTGATTGCATTTTCACTTCATTTCCATTGCCATTGCACTTTCAAGCACAGGGCAGGCTCAAGCCAAACAGCTGATTGCATTTTCACTTCATTTCCATTGCCATTGCAATTTCAAGCACAGGGCAGGCCAAACGACTAATTTCATTTTCATTAAGGGCTAACAAATCATTTATTCAAGTACATTGCATACTCACAGTGTTCTGTAGTTACCCAGCTCAGACAGAGAGTCGTGACCTCTCCCTCGCCATCTTGCAGATAGACTGAGCCACGCCCACACTTCCGGGTTTTATAGTCCCTCCCCCCTCCCACTGGAAGGGTCGTGGCCTTCATGGCCGTGATTGACAGGAGAGAGAATCTCAGGATTTTTTAAACACTAATAAGTATTTTATTTTTAATCGATGGGAACTGCGCAGCGGAGGGGGACTGAGCAAAAATCACAGCCATATGTGGTAGCGTTTCTTCTAAAATCAAAGTACAGTGCGAACAGGAAGTGGTCAAGAGGAGACTTTTAATTATATAGATATGATAAACGAGAGAGAGAGAAAAGAGTTCAGTGTGTATATCTACACATACTCACATATGTTAGATCGGGCCTAATGCCAATGCAAACAAAAAACTGGTCATGACCTGTTGATTGCCGTTATATGTTCGTAAAAAAGTCCGTATTTTGTCCAATATTAGAATTTCTAGTGGCAATCGGACTGAAAAATGCATTGCTGGACAATTGAATGCCCTCATTGCATTGGCTATTGGCTGGAATAGTGGTTTCTGACTCGTAGGGTATTTTCTAAATGATAATAGAGGCCAACCCCACTGCCATTAAGGCAGGAGCATAATCGGATCTATTCGAAGTGAAATCAGGGACCAAAGTAATGAAACGGGAAGCTTGTTTCAATTAAAATATTTGTTTCAGTAATACCATAGGCATCCTCTTCTGAACTATGGATGTCATACCGGGTCACACGTTCACTACAACTGCGGAACCAATGGGTGGAAAATGACGAAAACGTGAATTGGGACCATACCCTCATGGATGATTTTCTAATGTCAATAATGGAGTTGCCGCATTAGAGGCCACATCCATAGTTCAGAATCATCAGTCATTCAACGGCAGGATATTATGTTCCAGTTCCAGGGATCAGAGTTAAATTAGGTTCACTCCGCCACTGTACACATCTATCGGTGATCTATAGATAATTTTAAAGGCATGACCACATTATTTCTGTCATATCAACGGATGCTACATATTAGATGGTTGTTTGAACACGGCATACCTTCTCAGTGATTATCAGGTACGAAATGATAAATGTTTAGATAAATGCAGATAAATAAATACAGATGTGGGAATCTATCGGCGGGACTCCGAGTTCAGCAGTGCGATCGATCCTGCTGGTGCGGGACTGAGGCTCCTGTACCGCCTCCCCGATGGTAGGAGGGCAAACAGTCCATGGTTTAAGGGGTTGATGATCTTTCTCAGCACCGTTTCCGGTGGAGGGCATCCAAAGCAGCGAGCGGGGGCACGATGAGTCGTTGTACTGCTACGGTGCAACTGCTGTACCAGACCGTAAAGCAGGTGGGTCATCGATGGTACAGCGGTAGAAGTTCTTCCTGAAATAAACTTTTTCTTGGATGAGGGACCAGGACAGATATGTGTACCCGAGGAATTTGTAGTTGTCACCTCAGTCCCGTTTATATGGACTGCCCCCTCTGTTACAATGATCTCCTTCGTCACGAGGTTGTTATTGGCACACCAACGTTATCGCTGATCAACCACCGTGGTGTCATCGGCAAATTTTATGATTGGCGTTGGAGCTAAACTTAGGGATGCAGTCGAGGATAGAGGAGAGGACTGAGCACACAGTGTGCACGCCATAACAGACTGGTCTGTTAGTGAGGAAACAGTGTCCAATTGCGATGCAAGACCGCTGAGTTTGGTGATCAAGCTAGCGGGTATGGACAGTGGGAAGTCGATGGAACAGCAGCCTGATGTAGGTGTTATTGCTGTCCAGGTGGGTCAGGGCAAGTGTAGGGGCAGATCGTCTTCTGTTGACCTATTGGTCCGGTAGGCAAAATGAAGTGTGAGGCTGTGAGAGTTGACCTGTTTGGGCACTGGCACAATGGTAGATGTCTTGAGGCAAGTTCAGTGACAGATGAAGATGTCAGTGAGGACCAGGGATAGTTGTCCGCACATGCCCTGAGCAATGCCATCGGGGCCGGCAGCTTTGTGCTCATTCACCTTGCTCAGTGCATCCTTGGAGAGACTGAGGGGTTGTTCATGCCACCTTTGATGGCAGGATTAGAAATAGTTTAGCTCGTCAGGAAGGGAGGCATTGTCTTGTTAACTTTATGGTGATCGGCAATGGCCTTGCCACAAGAGTTATATTTCGGAATGCTCCTCAATCCGCCGTTTGTGATTAAGTTTAGCATTCCTGATTCCCTTTTTTTTGGCCCTGGATGAGCTGTAATCAGCATCGCCAGATTTAAAAGCGGCGTCGCGAGCCTTCAGCAGGAGTCTGACCTCTGTTCATCCACGGCTTCAATTATTACTTTGTGTGTAGTGACGTTGTCCGTGCAGAATTTTATGTAGTACGGTTGAGGTGTATGAGTTAATGTATGGGAGTTGAAAACAGACTCCAGTCTGTTTGCTGAAACGTTCCTGTAAAGACCAGTCAGGCAGACCTTACTGACCTCAAAGGTTTCACACGTCTGATCAAGGTGTGTATTTGGGGAGCCAGAGAGAGGTGGTCAGACTGTCCCAGGGGGAGGGCTTTGTTATGCATCAGCAATGTTGGTGAATACTAGGTCCAGAGTCTTGTTACCTCTGGTTGGGCAGGAGACATGTGGTGGAATCTGGGGAGTACAGTTTTGAGGTTAGAGTGGTTGTATGCCCCCTCTGGTGTGCAAGTTGTCTGCTGATAGCAAGCTCCTCCATTGCTAGCCTGGCATTAGCGTCTGGGTGGTACATAGATGCAGTGATAACAGTCGATGATGGGCAGATAGAAGGGCCTGCACTTTATAGGAGGTCAGCAGAGCAGTGTACCAATCCTGACAGCGTCGTACACCATGAGTTATTCACATAAATGCACAGTCCGCCGCCCTTGGTCTTACCGGAGTCCTCCGCTGTTCTATCGGCCCTGAAGACAGTGCGCCCTCCAGCTCGATGGCGTTGTCCGGGATGTTGTCGGTGAGCCATGTTTCGGTGAAGACCATGGCGTTGCAGTCGGCGATCGTTTGTGTGTGGTGATAGTTCGTCGATCTTACTCACCAGGGACCGGACATCGCGAGGAAAATGCTGGGCAGAGCTGGCTGGTGCGGGTTTGATCTCAGCCTCGCTCGACAGCCTCCGCGCTTCCCACGTCTCTGCTTGCGGTCCCTGCGCCGCCTCGGGCACTTCCTGTCGGGAGAGCTGGCCGCTAGACCGGTGTCCTGACGATCTCCGGCGGCAGTTGAAAGTCGCTTCTGCGGCTTGTTACTGCAGCGGCCGAGCTCCAGTAGCTCCTGACGGCCGTACAGAGTCTTCGCTCGAGTGCTAAAACTAGGTTAATTATTAACAGGACTAAAAAAAAATTGCTAAAACTACGGAGACACAGAGCCTCGCGTTGTGCACGCGACGCCATCTTGGCTTGTTTATTAGATGCTTGTAATATTTATTGGCTTGTAATTGGCTTGTAATATTAGAATGAGGCGACCGTGGCTGACAAGGAAGTCAAGGGCAGAATAAAACAAAAATAGATGGTAGATAACATTGCAAAGATTAGTGAGAAGCCAGAGGACTGGGAAGCTTTTAAAGAACAACAGAATGTAAATAAAAAGGCAAGGTGGGGAGAAAAGGTGAAATACGAAGGTGAGATTGCCAATAATATAAAATAGGATAGTAAGTTTCTTCAAATATATAAAGAGTAAGAAAGAATTAATAACTTTTTTGCATCAGTCTTCACACTGGGAGGCCACAGAACATTCCTGAAATTCAAGAGAGTCAGGAGGTGGAAGTTAGTGAAGTGGCTATTAGTAAGAATATGCTTGGGAAATTGAAAGATCTGAAGGTGAATAGGTTACCTGGGCCAGATGGAGTGCACCCTGGGTTCAGAAAGAGGTGGCTAAACAAATGTAGGTCCCTTGCAGTCAGAAACAGGTGAATTCAGGGGAGCAAGGACATGGCAGACCAATTGAATAACTACTTTGGTTTCACAGGTTAGTTGGGAAGTGGTGTTAGGTAAATTGAATGGATTAAGGGCTGATAAATCCCCAGGGCCAGATAGGGTGCATCGCAGAGTGCTTAAGGAAGTAGCCCCAGAAATAGTGGATGCATTAGTGATAATTTTTCAAAACTCATTAGATTCTGGAGTACTCCCTGAGGATTGGAGGGTAGCTAATGTAACCCCACTTTTTAAAAGGGAGGGAGAGAGAAAAAGGGGTATTACAGACCAGTTAGTCTAACATCGGTAGTGGGGAAAATGCTAGAGTCAGTTATTAAAGATGGGATAGCAGCACATTTGGAAAGTGGTGAAATCACAGCACAAAGTCAGCATGGATTTATGAAAGGTAAATCATGTCTGACGCATCTTATAGAATTTTTCGAGGATGTAACTAGTAGAGTGGATACGGAGAACCAGTGGATCTGTTATATCTGGACTTTCAGAAGACTTTCGACAAGGTCCCACATAGGAGATTAGTATACAAGCTTAAAGCACACGGTATTGCCGGTTCAGTATTGATTTGGATAGAGAACTGGCTGGCAAACAGGAAGCAAGGAGTGGGAGTAAACTGGTCCTTTTCAGAATGGCAGGCAGTGACTAGTGGGGTACCGCAAGGCTCAGTGCTGGGACTACAGCTATTTACAATATATATTAATGATTTGGACTAGGGAATTGAATGCAACATCTCCAAGTTTGCGGATGACACGAAGCTGGGGGGGGGGCAGTGTAAGCTGTGAGGAGGATTCTAGGAGGCTGCAAGGTGACTTGGATAGGTTGGGTGAGTGGGAAAATGCATGGCAGATGCAGAATAATGTGGATAAATGTGAGGTTATCCACTTTGGTGGCAAAAACAGGAAAGTAGACTATTATCTGAAGGGTGGCCGATTAGGAAAAGGGGAGATGCAACGAGACTTGGGTGTCATGGTACACCAATCATTGAAAGTAGGCATGCAAGTGCAGCAGGCAGCGAAGAAAGCGAATGGTATGTTAGCATTCATAGCAAAAGGATTTGAGTATAGGAGCAGGGAGGTTCTACTACTGTTGTACAGGGTCTTGGTGAGACCACACCTGGAGTATTGCATACAGTTTTAGTCTCCTAATCTGAGGAAAGACATTCTTGCCATAGAGGGAGTACAGAGAAGGTTCACCAGACTGATTCCTGGCTTGGCAGGACTTTCATATGAAGGAAGACTGGATAGACTCGGCTTCTACTAGCTAGAATTTAGAAAATTGAGGGTAGATCTTATAGAAACTTACAAAATTCTTAAGTGGTTGGACAGGCTGGATACAAGAAGATTGTTCCCTATGTTGGGGAAGTCCAGAAGAAGGGGTCACAGTTTAAGAATAAGAGGGAAGTATTTTAGGACCGAGATGAGAAAAATTATTTTTCACACAGAGAGTGGTGAATCTGTAGAATTCTCTGCCACAGAAAGTAGTTGAGACCAGTTCATTGGCCATATTTAAGAGGGAGTTAGATGTGGCCCTTGTGGCTGAAGGGATCAGGGGGTAAGGAGAGAAGGCAGGTACAGGATACTGAGTTGGATGATCAGCCATGATCATATTGAATGGTGGTGCAGGCTCGAAGGGCCGAATGGCCTACTCCTGCACCTATTTTTGATGTCTCTATGAATGGACCAATTTTGCTCTCATCATTTTAGGCCTCATAACAATATCAGACATAGCGCCCAATATAGAGAGCCAATGCTGATACAATGGATGAAAGATTCAAAATTTCCAACAGCCGTATGCAGTAAACGGAGGCCAGTTAATGTGCATATGGACGGGATCCAGAGAAATATAAGACGTGGAGTTGACCTGATGCTATGACATCATGGAATGTGACACGATGACAACGCTTACACAGAGTCAGAACTTTGTTCTTGGAAAGAGGAAATAGTTATAGTGCATTATATTCAGAAACAACACTACCTTTATAATCAAAATGGGTAACTCGCTTAAGGCCTGGAGGGATCGGAACAGTGCACATCCTAGTATCGTAAAAAATGAGACAAAACGCGATGTATTCTAAATAGGCGCAGATCAATTGCAGTTATATAACCATATAACCATATAACCATATAACAATTACAGCACGGAAACAGGCCCTCTCGGCCCTTCCAGTCCGTGCTGACCATTTGTTTTCCCCTAGTCCCATCTACCTGCACTCAGACCATACCCCTCCATTCCCTTCACGTCCATATACCTATCCACTTTACTCTTAAATGTTAAAATCGATCCTGCCTCCACCACTTCTGCTGGAAGCTCATTCCACACAGCCACCACCCTCTGAGTAAAGAAGTTCCCCCTCACGTTACCCCGAAACTTCTGTCCCTTAATTCTCATGTCATGCCCTCTTGTTTGAATCTTCCCTACCCTCAATGGGAAAAACGTATCCACGTCAACTCTGTCTATCCCTTTCATCATTTTAAAGACCTCAATCAAGTCCCCCCTTAACCTTCTGCGCTCCAAAGAATAAAGACCTAACTTGTTCAACCTTTCTCTGTAACATAGTTGCTGGAACCCTGGTAACATTCTAGTAAATCTCCTCTGTACTCTCTCTATTTTGTTGACATCCTTCCTATAACTAGGCGACCAAAATTGTACACCAATATGATTGGTGACATTAGTTTTAATTTTTGTTTAGCTTAGTTCAGTTGAGTTTAGTTTAGTTGAGTGATTATAGCATGGAAACAGATCCATCTCATTTATCTATGTCATCCTCCTTTCTTATCTACTCATCATATATTTCGGCCACTTTATAGAGACCAATTAAGTGACAATCCCGCACGGCTTTGGGATGTGAGGGGAAACCGTAGCAGGCCACTCGGTAACAGGGAGAACTTGCAAACTCCACGCAGACAGCACCCAAGGCCAGGGTCTCTACCGCTGAGTCAGCATCTGTAAGTGAATTACCCCAAGTTTTGCAGCAGTGGTAATTTGGCGATATCACTGAGGAATATGAGCATGACGAGGATCCGGTGCAGAATCTGGCTACTGGCTAATTGACCAGGGCTAATGGAATGTTGGCCTTCATAACAAGAGGATTTCAGTATAGGAGTAAAGAGGTTCTTCTGCAGTTGTATAGGGCTCTGGTGAGACCACATCTGGAGTATTGTGTACAGTTTTGGCCTAATTTGAGGAAGGACATCCTTGTGATTGAGGCAGTGCAGCGTAGGTTCATGAGATTAATCGCTGGGATGGCGGGACTGTCATATGAGGAAAGATTGAAAAGACTAGGCTTGTATTCACTGGAGTTTAGAAGGATGAGGGGGATCTTATAGAAACATATAAAATTATAAAAGGACTGGACAAGCTAGATACAGGAAAAATGTTCCCAATGTTGGGCGAGTCCAGAACTAGGGGCCACAGTATTAGAATAAAGGGGAAGCCATTTTAGACTGAGGTGAGAAAAAGTGTTTTCACCCAGTGAGTTGTGAATTTGTGGAATTCACTGCTACAGAGGGCAGTTGAGGCCAAGTCACTGGATGGATTTAAGAGAGAGTTAGATAGAGCTCTAGGGGCTAGTTCTGGTTTACACCGGTAATATATCCTGGAGTAACGCAGTGGGACAGGCAGCATCTCTGGACAGAACAAATGGGAGACGTTTCGAGTCGAGACCCTTCTTAGGTCTGGTAGTCAGGAGAAGAGATATGGAAGGGCAAGGTGTAAAAACGACATATCAAAGCAAACGATGCTAAGGGAATGTAGAATGGTTAATTGTTGGCTGAGAGGAAGCTGACAAGAAAGCATACAATCAGAGAAATTAATCAGAACAGTGAAACTAGTCGGATAATTAAGATGGGGAGGGACAGAGTGAGAGGAAAAGCAAGGGTTAAATTAATATTTACAACCGCCGGGTTGTCAGCGCCCCGAGCGAAATATGAGGCGCTGTTCCTCCAATCTTCGTTGGGCCTCACTCTGACAGCAGAGGGGGCCCAGGTCAGAGCTCTGTGTGGGGGAAAGTTAAAGTGTTTAGCAACCGGGAGATCACTTAGGCCTAGGTGGATTGGTGTCGCTGTTGTGAAACACATTGGTTCGCTGCTATCGACATTTTGACATGTTCACTAATAGCAACATAGAACAGTACAAGTTAACAAGCGTGTCGGCCCTTAATATCTTTGCCGAACATGGTGCCGTGTAAAGCTCGTCGTTTCTGGTCGCACGTGTGCTATATCTCTCCATTCCTCACATATCTAGATGCTACTGTCATATCTGCCTCCACTAACACCCAGGGCAGCTACCAGTCTCAACTCTGTGTGCACAACTTTGTCCCGCACATCTTCTTGAAACATTAGCCCACTAAACAGTTATCTGCTGTTGTTTATTCCACAATCGTCCTTGCCAAAAATGCGAAGAGCTTATCGGAATCTGTGTGTTTATATTGCTTGATATTTCGCTAGATTCTGATCAGGGAAGCATTTTAAAGCTCAGAGTGGCTGTGGGGATATTTAAAACATTGAGACTCTTGAAAGTACATATTGCGACCCAATCTCATATGTTTCAATTTTCAATCTTGAAATGTAAACGTTCTATGGACGTTAAATAATGCGGCATGTTTGGGTCAGTCCGAGTGTCCTTTGGTCAAGATGAAAGGTGCTGAGTTCAAATGGTTTCAATCCTCTTGCAAATGGACATTGTGAAAGGGCAGCCTGCTCTCCAGAAGTAGTGTTGCATACTTGCATTGCTCTCACACAAACGCCGCGTTATTCTCTGCCATCTTATTGCAGGGAAGTCCCCTTTGCACAAAATAAAATCTGATAATCCTGTCCGGGAAATCTCAGGTCACTTTACTATTGCTGCCAGTAGCCATATAACCATATAATCATATAACAATTACAGCACGGAAACAGGCCCTCTCGTCCTTTCTAGTCCGTGCCGACCATTTGTTTTCCCCTAGTCCCATCTACCTGCACTCAGACCATACCCCTCCATTCCCTTCACGTCCATATACCTATCCACTTTACTCTTAAATGTTAAAATCAATCCTGCCTCCACTACTTCTGCTGGAAGCTCATTCCACACAGCCACCACCCTCTGAGTAAATAAGTTCCCCCTCACGTTACCCCTAAACTTCTGTCCCTTAATTCTCATGTCATGCCCTCTTGTTTGAATCTTCCCTACCCTCAATGGGAAAAGCTTATCCACGTCAACTCTGTCTATCTCTTTCATCATTTTAAAGACCTCAATCAAGTCCCCCCTTAACCTTCTGCGCTCCAAAGAATAAAGACCTAACCTGTTCAATCTTTCTCTGTAACATAGTTGCTGGAACCCAGGCAACATTCTAGTATATCTCCTCTGTACTCTCTCTATTTTGTTGACATCCTTCCTATAATTAGGCGACCAAAATTGTACACCATACTCCAGAATTGGTCTTACCAATGCCTTGTACAATTTTAACATTAGCCAGAAAAGAATCCCTCTGGTCAGTTGCGAAAAAAGATTGAGGAACATTACTTTTGTGTTTATTTTAGATGTGAGCGCAGCTGGACGTGACCGACGCATTGATGTAAATAATCTCAGAAATGGAAGTCCCAGTTTAGATAACTGACAGACAGAAACAGCATCTAATTGTCCCTACCAACGCAGTACAGAATTACGCCGTGCGCCATGCAACCGATTCAAAAGCATGGTGAATGTTTCAGATGGTTTTCTGCTCGTCATTTGATAATATAATGGAGATTATATCCACGTTCACTTGAGGTAAAGAAATCCAGAACTCGTAGTTTGTGCAAACATTCCGAGGGCTGGAATGGGGAGGGGGTAGTTCCTTGACCCAGCACTCTCTCGATACCAACTCACTCTTTTATTAAACTTCTCGCCACGTCTCCCAGAACTGTCAATACCCGAATGTCAATGCGAAGGAAACCATGTTCTGCCTGAAAGGCTGAAGATAGTGTGAGGCGGGAGACTTGTATCAACATGTAATATGTGTATTCAGTTATCGGATGGAAGTAAAGTAGCCTGAAGCTGACTCATGATGATATTGGCCTGGTTGTGCGTGATGAGGCAGAGAAACATTGAAATATAGAAAATTGGTGCAGTACTAGGGAATTTGGCCTTTCGCCGTTCAATGTGATCGTGGCTGATCATCCAAAATCAGTACCCAGTCCCTGCTTTTTCCCTATATCCATTGATTCCGTTAGCCATAGCGGCTAAATCTAACTCTCTCTTGAAAACATCCAACTAATTGGCCTTCACTGCCTTCCGTGGCAGAGAAGTCCACAGATTCACAACTCTCCGGGTGAAAAAGGTTTTCCTCATCTCAGTAATAAATAGCCTACACCCTATTCATAAATTGTGACCCCTGGTTCTGGACTCCCCAAACAAGGGGAACATTTTTCCTACATCTAGCCTCCCCAATCCCTTAAGAATTGTATATGTTTCTACAAGATCCCCTCTCATCCTTCTAAATTCCAGTGAATACAAGCCCAGTCGACCCATTATTTCATCATA
This sequence comes from Okamejei kenojei, assembly GCA_035221665.1. Taxonomy (NCBI): domain Eukaryota; kingdom Metazoa; phylum Chordata; class Chondrichthyes; order Rajiformes; family Rajidae; genus Okamejei; species Okamejei kenojei. The sequence continues at coordinate 464,865 of CM069155.1, forward strand.
TGTCAGTCCCGCCATCCTGGGAATTAACCTGGGGAACCTACGCTGCACCCCCTCAATAACAAGAATGTCCTTCCTCAAATTAGGAGCACAACTGCACACAATACTCCAGGTGTGGTCTCACAAGAGCCCTGTACAACTGCAGAAGGACCTCTTGCTCCTAATCTGAAATCCTCTCACAATGAAGGCCAACATGCCATTAGCTTTCTTCACTGCCTGCTGCACCAGCATGCTTACTTTCAGTGCCTGATGTACAAGCACACCCAGGTAGCACGTTTAAGGGTCATGTTGATGCTTTGGCACCGACTGTGCAAGAGCTGGCTGCTCTTGAAAAGGAGGCACAGTCCTCTTTCTTACAGTTTTGCTTTCTTCCCAACCCATTGTTCAAGCGCTTTTGATTGCAACATGCGCCTTAATTTAGTTCAACAAAGAAACTGACAAGTTGCTAAAGAACCTTGACACCAAAGTGGATAACCTCACATTTATCCACATTATACTGCATCTGCCATGCATCTATCTGCCCACTCACCCAACCCATCCAAGTCACCCTGCAGGCTCATAGCATCTTCCTCTCAGTTCACTCTGCCACCTATCTTTGTCATCCATAAACTTGGAGATGTTATGTTTAATTCTCATCGTCTAATTTGTTAATATATATTGTAAATATCTGGGGTCCCAGCACTGGCAAGCCACAACTCCGTCCCAGCCATTCTGTAAAGGGAACGTCAATTTGCTTTCTGTCTGCCAACCAGTTCTCTATCTGTGTCAATACCATACCCCCAATACCATGTGATCTAATTCTGCACACTGATCTCTTGCGTGAGGCCTTTTTGAAAGTCCAGATACACCACATCCCTTATCCATTCTACTTGTTACATCCTCAAAAGATTCCAGAAGATTAGTCTGTCCTAGGAGAGAGCCAAGTGAACTTTGTGATTGGGTCTCGTCCAGGATTACCCTCCCCTATAGTATTTGTTGAAAAAACAGTTGTGGGGGCTTTGCTCAGTATATTAGCAGTACATTCCTCTGCCCTTGTAGGATATGAACGAACAATGTTTATGGAGATAACCATGTTTTTACCAGTGGTGTCATTGCCCGCAATGTGACTCCAGCGGATAGACCGATAATGCCGAGCTGTGATTAAATGGTTAATCACAGCTAAGGTTAAATAATTAAATTGTGATTTACAGCTAAGGTTAAATGATTTAATGGTTAATTCATGGACGGATTCTATAGGTGCAAAGAAATTGACTTTTGACTGAACATTCATCGGTGTTTGTTCGATAGACATTTTGTAACTTTCACGACGGCAGAAACATGGCGACTCTTCGTGCACTGCCTAGATGAGGTCTGTTGTGCGATTTTACTAGATTGTATGCAAACATAAAGAATAGGTGCATGTGGCAATAAAGTGTCATTGAATCATTGATTTTGTTGCATTGCGGTGCATTAATTTGCTAAAGCAAAGTGAAATATACAATAGGAGGGGGAACACATGGATAGCAGCATTGGTCGATTTGTAAAACGTCTGTGTGCTCTGGCTAAACTACATGGAATCCAGACCCCCACTGATCATCCCAGATATGTTTTACATTTTCACATACGCCTACATTATATCACCCAGTGACCTTCAAGCAGAAGTGTTCACTTCATGCACTCGGCTTCAGTGTGCAAAGGGAAACAATGTGGATACATCTTGCCTTCGCTAAACTGGAAGAAAATGAACATCCATTCGGTATTTTACTCTATCTATGTGTCAGATAATCTCTAAACAGATTCCATACAGAATCTAAAAGACATTGATGCCCACTGTAAACGTGAAAGGCAATCCCAATCTACACAGTAGCCGGGATTTACATGATCAGAATTGATACCCCTGACAGTTTAACCAAAATGATGCAGCATTTATCCAATATGATTGGCAGCTGATCTGTTGCTTGGTAGTTTTTAATTTGTTAGTTGTAATTTACCATCAGAGTTTTCAGTTTTTGAGCAGCAGACTGAAAGTGCCTCATTAATTTAGCAGCACGGCAGACATGTGTTTCCTTTCAGTTCCATGGTGAGCTCTTGCCCATCATTCACAATGAAATGTTTTGTCTTCGGCCACGGAAAATGTAAAAGAGGGGGATATTCTGATTCGGCAGAATCTTAAATGCATTCATTCCTTATACTATTAATCATTTTATCATTTATTCCAAGCGCATTATTATGATAATAAGGACTATCTCTGCAGAGCCAAATAAACACAAACAATTAGACGGAAGTGTGAGGCGTTAATAAAGTTAATTTAGTTTTCACCACTTTGATTTAATGGACTACTGTAGTCTTGTAGAAGAAATGGGGAAGATGATCGATATGTTACCGAATTTAAATGAATTTGATATTACATAGGCAGACGAAAGGTTACAGATAAATTGCATGAGTTCGATCTCAGATTACAGGTTAGAAACATAGAAACTTAGAAATTAGGTGCAGGAGTAGGCCATTCGGCCCTTCGAGCCAGTACCACCATTCAATATGATAATTGCAGATCATACAAAATCAGTACCAGCATTTTCCCCATATCCCGAGAATTTGTTAGCGCTAAGAGCTAAATCTAACTTTTGCTTGAAAACATCCAGTGACTTGGCCTCCACTGCCTCTACTGGCAGATAATCCAACAGATTCACACCTCTATAGGTGAAAACATTTTTCCTCATCTCAGTCCTAAATGGCCTATCTCTTTAATCTTAAACTGTGACCCTGTTTTTGTACTCCCCCAACATCGGGACCATCATGTGTGCATCTACCCTGTCCAGTGCTCTAATAATTTTCTGTAAGATCCCCTCTCATCGTACTAAATTCCAGCGAATACAAGTCCAGTCTACGCATTCTTTCATCATACGTCAGTCCTGTCATCCCGGGAATTAACATGTTGAACCTATGCTGCACTCACTCAATAGCAATAAGGTCCTTCCTCAAATTAGGGGTATCAAAATGGCACACAATACTCCAGGTGCGGTCTCACCAGGGCTCTGTACAACTGCAGTAGAACCTCCTAAACTCAAATCCTCTCACTATGGAGACCAACATACCATTTGTTTTCTTCACTGTCTACTGTACCTGCATGCTCACTTTCAGTGACTGATGTACAAGCACAGCCACGTCTCGTTGCACCTCCACTTCTCGTAATCCGACGCCATTCAGGTAATAATCTGCCTTCTTGTTTTTGCCACCAAAGTGGATAACCTCACATTAATCCACATTATACCACACTGCCCTGCTTCCTCCCACTCAACCAACCTATACAAGTCACCACGCAGCCTCTTAGAATTTTCCTCACAGCCCACACTGCCACCCAGCATTGTGTCACCCGCAAACTTATTGTTACATTTAATTCCATCGTCTAAATCGTTAATATATATTGTAAACAACGGGGATCCCAGCAGCGAGCCTTGCTAGTCACGGCCTGCCAGTACATCCTTGCTCCCCAAGATGATCGAGATTGTTTGTGTTGTCGATAGTGAAGACAAAACTAAAATACTCGTTTAACTGGTCTGCCATTTCATGTTTCCCATTAAAAATTCACCTGTTTCTGACGGTAACATACCTATGCCTTCATTAATCTCTCCCTCTTCACATATCTTAAAAAAAATTTTGAGTCAGTTGTTAAATTCTCCGCATGCTTTCTTTCATGCTCTATTTTCCCCTCAATTAAACATTTTGTCCTCTGTTGAATTCTAAATGTCTCCCAGTCCTCCTGGTTTGCTGCTTCCCCCCCCCCCCCCCCCCCCCTCTGGCCAATTTTTTATGCCTCTTTATTGGATTTAACACGATCTTCATGATCTACATTTTCAATGACCTGAGAATATTTTCGGACGTTGAAGACTGAGTAGTGCAAGAGAAGCATTCATGAGAAATAAATGAAAAAGCCCCTTTAGGTATCTATCCTTGTGAATATATTTAATTTTTAATTTTTGAGACGCCGCATGGATACAGGCCCTTGTGCCTAACGAGTCCATGACGAACATCGACCTGCCGTTCACACTATATAACCATATAACCATATAACAATTACAGCACGGAAACAGGCCCTCTCGGCCCTTACCAGTCCGTGCCGACCATTTGTTTTCCCCTTAGTCCCATCTACCTGCACTCAGACCATACCCCTCCATTCCCTTCACGTCATATACCTATCCACTTTACTCTTAATGTTAAAAATCGATCCTGCCTCCACCACTTCTGCTGGAAGCTCATTCCACACAGCCACCACCCTCTGAGTAAAGAAGTTCCCTCACGTTACCCCGAAACCTCTGTCCCTTAATTCTCATGTCATGCCCTCTTGTTTGAATCTTCCCTACCCTCAATGGGAAAACGTATCCACGTCAACTCTGTCTATCCCTTTTCATCATTTTAAAGGACCTCAATCAAGTCCCCCTTAACCTTCTGCGCTCCAAAGAATAAAGACCTAAACTTGTTCAACCTTTCTCTGTAACATAGTTGCTGGAACCCTGGCAACATTCTAGTAAATCTCCTCTGTACTCTCTCTATTTTTGTTGACATCTCTTCCTATAACTAAGCGACCAAAAATTGTACACCTTACTCCAGAATTGGTCTTACCAATGCCCTTGTATAATTTTTAACATTACTTTCCTACTCCTATATTCAAGCTCTTGATTTATAATAGGCCAGCACACCAAAGGCTTTCTTTACCACTCCTATCTACATGCGATTCCACCTTCAGGGAAACTATGCACAGTTATTCCTAGATCCCTCTGTTCCACAGCATTCCCCAATTCCCTACCATTTACCATGTATCGTCCTTATTTTGATTTGTCCTGCCAAGATGTAGCACTTCACACTTATCAGCATTAAACTCCATCTGCCATCTTTCAGCCCCACTTTTCCAAATGGCCCAAATCTCTCTGTAGACTTTGAAAATCTACTTAATTATCCACACCATGCCCACCTATCTTAGTATCATCTGATACTTACTTATCCAATTTTCCACCCCATCATCCCGATCATTGATGTACATGACAACCACAGTGGACCCAACACAGATCCCTGAGGCACCCCACTGGTCACTCGGCTTCCAACTGACAAGCAGCCATCCACCATTACTCTCTGACATCTCCATTCAGCCACTGTTGAATCCATCTTTGCTACTCCGCCATTAACACCCAAAGATTGAACCTTCTTAACCAACCTTCCATGGGGGAACCTTGTCAAAGGCCTTACTGAAATCCATATAGACAAACATCCACTGCTTTTACCATCATCAATTTCCCTAGTTACCGCTTCAAAAAAATTCAAGAAGGTTTGTCAAACATGACCTTCCAGGCACAAATCCATGTTGACTGTTCCTGATCAGACCGCCACGTTTATCGCAGATGCTTATATATATTACTCTAAGTATCCTTTCATTAATTTGCCCACACTGACGTCAACTAATAGGTCTATAATTGCCTAGGTTTATCATGAACCTTTTTAAACAATGGAACAACATGCGCAGTACGCCAATCCTCCGGCACTATTCCCGTTTCTAATGACATTTGAAATATTTCTGTCATAGCTCCTGCTATTTCTACACTAACTTCCTCAATGTCCAAGGGGATTATCCTGTCAGGACCTGGAGACTTATCCACGTTTATATTTTTCAAAAGTGTTCAGTACTTTCCTCCTCTTTGAATCTCATCAGTAGTTTCCAATAGCTACTCTCTCTTTCCCCCTTAACACTCACCGAGTTCAATATCCTTCTCCTTGGTGAATACCGAGAAGCACAAAATAAATGTTGTTTTTTCAATATCTCCCCGAAAAATTATTTGGGTGTATAAAAAAACATCACTTTTGGTTCTGCAGATAGCAGTCCATTCTGGTTCTCTAATGGTCCAATTTTTATCCCTCGTTAATCCTTTTTGCTATTAATTATCAGCTGTAGAAACACCTTTGGTTTACTTTCACCTTTCTTGCCAAAGCAACCTCATATCTTCTTTTAGCCTTCCTATTTCTTTTCTTAAGATTCTTTTTACATTCTTTATACTCCTCTAGCACCACATTTTACTCCATGCCTCCTATAATTATTGTAGATATCTCAATCTCTCTCTTTTTTCGAAACAAGTGTCCAATTTCCTTGAAAACCATGGCTCTTTTCCAATTTTTACTATTTCCTTTCAAACCTAAACAGGGGTTTCATAAAGATTCTGTACTCTTACAATTTCCCCTTATAAATGTGCCTCCATTTCTCTTCTTACATCTTCCCATGAATCACAAAGTGTCCCAATTTACTCCTAGTTTATTGTTCTAATTCACACTAGTTTTATTGTTAACCCGCCTTTCTCATCAACATCGAACATATAAAAGCGCAATAATACACAGCCCATTGCACCTACAGACCCCGTGCATCTTTGGGATGTGGTAGGAAACTGGAGCCCCCGGAGGTAATATTACGACCGTCGCATCGCAACCTCCACACAGACAGCTCCCGATTTTTAAGGATTGAACATGGGATCTGTGCGACTGTGTGGCAGTGTGCAGATTACGGACATGAGCATGAGTATCACACCAAATACATGCTGTGTACCAGGCACGTGCCGTCACAGGGGGGGTAGGCAAAGGTAGGGCAGTGCTACCCTGACTAAAATTATAAAATAGTAATTATTATTAATATATTAATATAATATATATAAAATATATATAAAAAAACATATAAAAATGGTTATAAAATAGTAAAGTCATGGGGATTATTATGCCTCCTAAGAGATCAATGCCGTTGACGCTGCTTTCAAGCCATCAGTGTGAACGGGTCCGTTAAAGGCAGGCTGAAACTCTGCTTTACACTGTGAACTGCGTTTGTTGCTGCGTTGCGCACTGTCACTGTGCATGCGCACCCAGCTACTGCGCATGCGCAAGTTCTTAGCGGGATTTTCAACGGTGGATAGTGATTCTGAAGCGTTTCACGAAGCAACCTTATGGATATTTTTGCTGCACGAGATGTGATTTTGTGCACAAATAATATTGGTAAGTTACATTTTTTTGAGCTATATAGTTTTAAAATAATTTTATTTTATTTTTTTGAGCTATATGTTTTTAATACTTTATTAAGAGAATATGACCCTATTGAAAACAAAATTACATGATAAAAGTCTGAGAGAAAACTAATCTGCGCATGCACGATTTCCACGTTTTAACAAATAGCCGAATGACAGTTCAACCGGTGGGGAACAATGCGCGGTTTCAGGATTTAAAAAATGCCGACCGGCAGTTTACCGGAGGGAACAATGTGCCAGCGCAGTTTTCAAGATTTGAAAAAAGCCGACTGACAGCTCAACGGGGAGAGAATAATCACGCATGCGCGGTTTTTTCAAGACTTTTTAAAAGCACTGCCTACCCTGCTGATTAACTCACGGCACATGCCTGCTTGTGCGTTTTAATCGCGTATTGAGGGATCTCGTCTCCGCAACCGGAACCACTCTGCAATTTGTCCCTAGTGCATTTCACATGGAGAGAGTCAATGAACTTTTGTCATTGGGTCTTGTCAAGGGCTACCCACCCCTATAATATTTGTCCTGAAAAATAGTCGCGAGGGCGTTTTGCTCAGTAGATTAGCAGTACATCCCTCTGCTCTTGTTGAAAGTGGAACAAAACAATGTTTATGGAGGTAACCATGTATTTACCAGTGGTGTCCCATTGCCCCGGCGGAGTGACTCCAGCGGATAATACCGATATTTGCTTACCACATGTGATAAAATGGTTAAATCAAGGACGGTGTCTATTGGTGCGAAGAAAGTGACTTTTGGACTGACCGCCTCATCGATGTCAGTTCAACTAGACAATTTGTAAACTTTCTCAGGTGCCAGACAACATGGCAACTATCTGTGCATTAACTAGAAGAAGGTCCGGCTGTGCGGTTTTACTAGATGGATGCCACACTTAAAGAAATTCCAACTGCACTTAGCTGTATGTGCGGCAATACTGTATCATTGAATCATTGAATTTTAGAAACATCGAATCATAGAAAATAGGTGCAGCAGGAGGCCCATTCGGGCCCTTTCGAGCCACAGCACCGACCAATCATTGCGATCCGGTAATTCCCCAAATTCATCACCTCTATGTTGAAAAAGTTTTTCTCACCTCAGTCTTAAATGACTCCCCTTTATCTAAACTGTTGGTATTAGGAGTATGTTTCCAGAATTTTAAGATTAGCTTTTTTCCAGTTATTAAGCCGTATTCCAAATAGAGTCTTTTGAAACACATTTAACTCAGGGCTATCTTCCGATGTTCCAAAGATAATCCAATCTTGCTTTTTGGAATCATTTAATTTTAAATACTTTTTTGAAAATTTTCAAAGGGTTTCAGTCCAAATTGTTGAGAATATTTGTACAAAGAAATGAGTGTCGCTAATTAGTTCCTTAATATTGTAATTTATCACATCATCGGTATGACATTTGGGGGAAAGTTTACTTATTTTATTTTGAGTAGTACATTTATGCCACATTAATAAATATTCTGTCCCATCCTTTCTTTGGGAGTTTATATACTTTAATTATTTTTCCCAGTCTCTCTGAACCTTCTGTTGTTGGTATTTCTTGCAGTTTAGTATAATTAATATCTATATATATATATGACATTCAGGTTTGCCACTGATTGTTGCCTTGTTTCATTCTTTCTCTCCAGTAAAAGTCTGGAAGTAGGCACGTGCCGTCAGGGCTAGCCAGTAGGCCACTGCCTTCACGGACTCTAAAATTATAACATGGTATAACTAAATATAAATAGTAAAGGAATGGATGAGAATCTATGCCTATGTAGAGATCGATTTTTAGGAAGGGCCTAATTCTCCGTTTTTGCCTTTCATCGGCAGCGCTTTGTAACACGGGGGGAAGCTCTGTGCAACCACGTGCGTCAGCGCTGCCGTGAAGTCGTCAATGACTAAGCGGCAGGCTGAGGGCAGCAGAAATTCTGCTCTTTGCAGCCTGCGCGATGCGCTTATTCGGTCTACTGGCATGCGCAGGAGCAATGTTTCTATGGCGGGGATTTTTCAAATATGGTTTTTTGTGTCAATATTTTAAGTGTATGTTACGAACCAAGAGAAGAATGAGCTTGTGTCCCAATATGTGGGTTCCAAGTACATTTTTGTGTTTATGCATTTTAAATACTCGTATTTCCCGGGTTGTGGGCGGGTGGGGGGGGAGCGAGCCTCCTTTCACAGTGGTTGATGGCCCGGGGTTAGGTTTGCGGGTGGCGCTCAGTTGAAGGGATGAACAATGAATGTTATGAATCGAGGGGATCAGGATAATGCCACTTTGCGACGCTCCTTGCATGGAGGCGTGAAATGCCACCCGCATTGAGGACTCGGGCTGGGGTGGGGGGAAGAGAAGTAGCTGCCCGCGGGTGGCCATGAGTGTGACCGCGGGAGCCGGACAAGCGGAACCAGCCATCCACCTTAGCTCCTTCTGCCGGTCCTCGCTCACCTCTGCAGCTCTCCGTTAAAACCACTCTCGGCCGCTCGTCTGTGCCCTCAACCGCTCTCTATGTCCTTAATTCGACAAGCACGCTGAGGTACTCGGTTGTGTGGAATTTATGGATTTACAGGAAGCGCTGACAGAGTAGCGAAGTCGGCGCGAACGGCAGTAGTGGACAGGTGTTCCGCGGGGAGAGCACTGACAGAGGTGAGCGGGCGGCAGAAGGCGTAATGTGGCAGCCAGTTCTGCTGTCGGGAACCGGCGGCAGCTCGCAGCTCCCGAGCTGCTTCTATCCCCAGCTACAGTGCGGGGGCTTCGCTGCCCCGGGAGAGGCCGGCAGTGGGGAGTACGTTTCTGCATTATCCCGACACCCTCCTTATTCAACACTCGTGCCCCACCCCCAACTTTACCCCGGACACAGACTCTCACACGCTGTGAAAGGAACTGTTCCAAATTGGTCTAGGACTAGGAAGGAGCCTTGGCAAATCTGAAATGTCACTGTTATTTTATTTTATTTTTGTATTGTGGGGTGAAAGTATCTGGGTAACAATATGCGCAATGCCGGTTCTCATATTTTTTTATAGCGGATGAGTGCCTACCCCCTGAGTGCTCTACTCACGGCACGTGCCTGGTTGGAGCTATTAGTGATAGTCTTGTGAGTATTTTTTATGAGATAGTCACAGATTTGGAATATTTTAAAATACGGATAGTTTCCCACAAATTGTATTTTAGTTGTAATTGTTTAATGATAATAGTTTTCCCTATTTCATAAAATCTATCCGAAGAATTTAATTCCGGCTCTTTCCATGTATTAAATGCTTTATATTCTATTAGTTTGAAGGTTTAACAAAGGGTTTTTACGCCGATAGAGAATAATTTCTTCATTTATTTGTGTATTGATTTGTTTACAAATCTAAGTTGTAATGTGTTGGAATTCTTGGCTTTTTGTTGTAATTATCTTATTCATCGTCCATTTGGTGAAAGAAGATTGCTCCTAATAGTTGATAAGGAGAGCGTCCTCTTTCTCCTAATAGTCCAATCGGTTTGCTGGATGAATTATCCAGCCAGTTGGATCATGTTTCTAATGTTTCAGACCAAGTGTCAATATAGAAAGTTTTGGCGGGTGTGCTAGTCCCCCTAGCTACTTCGGGTTTTTCAGATGGAGACTCTTTGTACTTCTGTGCATTTTATAATCCCACAAATAACATTTGAGTATCTAAGTCATGTTTTTTAAAAAAACTTTTTTGGGTAAAGTTAACTATCGGAATAGATTGGTAACAGTATAAGATTATGGTGGATAATCAACTTGAATATGGCTTTATTCGCCCTATTAAGCCTGACACGTGAAGTGATTTTCCATAAGGTAATAAGTTATATAGTTTCTTAAGTAGAGTGGTTATAATTTGCGTCAAGCATTGTCTTGATATAACATACAACCATATGAGACCTCCATATAACAATACAGCCACGGGAAACAGGCCTCTCGGCCTTCCAGTCCGTGCCGACATTGTTTTCCCCTAGTCCCATCCTACCTGCACTCAGACAATACCCCTCCATTCCCTTCACGTCCACTGATACATTCCACTTTGTACTTTTAAATGTTTATAAAATCGATCCTGCCTCCACCACTTCTGCTGGAAGCTCATTCCTCACAGCCACCACCCTTGATGTAAAGTGAGTTCCCCCTCACGTTACCCCTAAACTTCTGTCCTTAATTCTCATGTCATGCCTCTGTTTGAATCTTCCTGCCTTTCAATGGGAAAAAGCTTATCCACGTCAACTCTGTTATCCCTGTATCTTTTTAAAGACCTCAATCCAGTCGCCCCCTTAACCTTCTGCGCCGCCAAAGAATAAAGACCTAACTTGGTCACCTTTCTCTGTAAATAGCTTGCTGGAACCCTGGCAACGATCTCTAGTAAATCTCCTC
>CM069155.1:476728-596751 GCA_035221665.1 Okamejei kenojei
TGCAACGCCCACCATCCGGGTTTATGTCCCTCCCCCTCCCAATGGAAGGGTCGTGGCTTCATGGCCGTGATTGACAGGAGAGCCCCCCCCCCCCCCCCCCCAAAAGAATCTCAGGATTTTTAATCACGATAAGTATTTTATTTTTTTTTCTATGGGAACTGCGCAGCGGAGGGGGATTGAGCAAATATCACAGCCATATGTGGATAGCGTTTTTCTAAATAACAAAGTACAGTGCGAACAGGAAGTGGTCAAGAGGAGACTTTTAATTATATAGATATGATAAACGAGAAGAAGAGAAAATGGGTCTGTGTGTATATCTACAATACTAACATTATGTTTGATCGGGCCTAATGCCAATGCAAACATATAAAAACTGGTAATGACCTGTGATGCAGTTATATGTTCGTTAAAAAAGGTCGTATTTTGTCCAATATTTGAATTCTAGTGGAAATAGGACTGAAGGAAATGCTATGCTGGGAATATGGCGACAATTGAATGCCCTCATGGGCATTGGCTGGAGTAGGCTTTCAAAGAGAGCATAGTGGGTTCTGACTCGTTGGTATTTTTCTAAATGATAATAGTGGCCAACCCCACTGCCATTAAGGGCATGGAGCTTAGCGGATCTATTCGAAGTGAATATCAGGGACCAAAGTAATGAAAGGGGAGATTGTACGGAATGAGGTGGATCAATAAAACTATTTGTTTCAGTTAATACCATAGGATCCTCTTCTGAACTAGGAGGTCATACCGGGTCACACGTTCTCTACCAATGCGGATCCAAGGGGTGGAAAATGACGATAACGTGAATTGGGACCATACCCTCTTGGATGAGGTTTGGGGCCTGTTCTGGAGTTGCAATGGTGAGTCCAATAATGGAGTTGCGAAGTACTACCGGAAGATATCAGTATAATTACACGGACAAGTAATGGTTAGATGGAAATGAAATCCATAGTTCAGAATCAATCAGTATTTCTAACGGGCAGGAATTATGGGTTCCGTTCCAGGGGATCAGATAAATAATAATTAGGTTCATGCATCCCCGAAAACCCATTCCATGTACACTAAAATCTATCGGTGGATCTATAGATAATTTTAAAAGCATGACCACATAATTTCTGTCATATCAACGGACTGCTACATATTAGATGGTTGTTGAAAAGGAACACGTCTGGCATACCTGAAAGAAAAATACTCTAATCTAGCACAAATACTGTCACAACAATTAATAATGTAATATTAGAATGAGGCGACCGTGGCTGACAAGGAAGTCAAGGGCAGAATAAAACAAAAATAGATGGTAGATAACATTGCAAAGATTAGTGAGAAGCCAGAGGACTGGGAAGCTTTTAAAGAACAACAGAATGTAAATAAAAAGGCAAGGTGGGGAGAAAAGGTGAAATACGAAGGTGAGATTGCCAATAATATAAAATAGGTAAGTATGTTTCTGCAAATTTATAAAGGAAGTAAGAAAGATTTTAATAACTTTTTTTGCATCCAGTCTTCACTTTGATTGTGGGAGGCACAGTACATTCATGAAATGCCAAGTGAGTCAGGAGTGAAGCTTAGTGATTCTTAGTGGCTATTAGTCAAGTCATATGCCCTTGGGTCGGGGAAATTGAAAAGATTCTGAGCGTGAATAGTTACCCCGCCCCCCCCCCCCCCCCCCCCCCCCCCCCCCCTCCCCCCCCCCCCCCCCGGGCAGATGGAGTGCACCCTGGGTTCAGAATGAGGTGGCTAAACAAAATGTAGGTCCCTTGCAGTTCTGTAAAAGTGAATTCAGGGGAGCATGGACATGAAGAACCAATGAATAACTTACTTTTGGTTTCACAGTGTTAGTTGGAAGTGGTGTTAGTAAATTGAATGGATTTAGGGCTGTTATATCACCAGGGCCAGATAGGGTGATCGGCAGAGTGCTTAAGGTGTAGCCCCAGTAATCTGTGGATGCATTAGTGATAATTTTTCAAAACTCATTAGATTCTGGAGTACTCCCGTGGATTGGAGGGTAGCTAATGGAAACCACTTTTTAAAAGGAGGGAGAGAGAAAAAGGGTATTACAGACCAGTTGTCTTACTTCGGTAGTGAGGGGAAATGCTAGGAGGGTCAACCCAAAACTTATTAAAGATGGGTAGCCGGCACATTGGAAAGTGGTGTAATCACAGCACAAAGTCAGCATGGATTTATGAAAGGTAAATCCATGTCTGACGCATCGTATCAGAATTTTTCGAGGATGTAATAGTAGGTGGGATACGGAGAAACAGTGGATCTGTTATATCTGGGGATTTCAGAAGACTTTCGACAAGGCCCACATAGGGAGATTAGTAACAAGCTTAAAGCACACGGTATTTGCCGGTCAGTATTGATTTGGTATAGAGAACTGGCTGGCAAACAGGAAGCAAGGAGGGGAGTAAACTGGTCCCCCCTTTTCAGGAATGGCAGGCAGTGACTAGTGGGGTACCGCAAGGCTCAGTGCTGGGACTCAGCATTTTTCAATATATATTATGATTTGGACTAGGGAATGAATGCAACATCTCCAAGTTTCGGATGACACGAAAGCTGGGGGGGGGGGCAGTGTAGATGTGTGGAGGATTCTAGGAGGCTGCAAGCTGCAAGGTTTTGACTTTGATAGGTTTGTTCGGTTAACTTCTGTGAGTGGTGGGAAAAATTAGAATAAAAAAAATATTGAAAAGTAAAAACAGAAAATAAAAAAAGAAGAAAAAAAAAAAAAGATGGCCAGACCTTTGCAGCAGAATAAGAGTGGATAATAAATGTTGAGGTTATCCACTTTGGTTTTTGTGGCCCACAAACAAAAAAGAAAACCACAATAACAACAAAACACAAAACAAAAAAAAAAAATGCAAACAAAAACCAAAAAAACCTAAAACTAAACACACAAAAAAAAAATAATCAGGGATAGGGAAAGATAAAGTTATAAGTTAAAAAGTATAAATAGTTTTAAGGGAGAAAGTAGTACTATTTATCCTGATGGGTTGGGGGTGGCCCCGCCGTGGGTGTGGTTGGCCGGGTGGTGGACCGCCGCCCCCCCGCATCCGTCCGCCGATTAATCCGTTTTATCCGTCACCGCCGAGATCCGATTTTCGATTAGGAAATTATTAGGGGGAGTAGATGATGCGATAAAATAAAAAAAATTAAATGGGGATGAGGGGGGAATTGAAGATAGAGGGTGTTGTGGAGTGATGCAGATGCAGGAGTAGAGAGGGTGATGAGGAGAGGGGGGGTAGATTGAGATACTGCATTGGGTTTTGTCCTCTGGGGGGGGTTTTGTCATGTGGACACCAATCATTGAAAAGTATGGCATGGCATTGTGCAGCAGGCTGCCGAAGGGTATGCGAATGGTTATTTTAGCATTCATTGCAAAAGGTTTTGAGTATAGGGAGACTGGGAGGTTCTACTACGGTTGTACTCAGGGTCTTGGTGAGGAACCACTCTGGTGTATTGCATACTGTGTTTGTCTCCTATTCTGTGGAAAGACATTCTGGCAATAGAGGGAGTACAGAGATGGTTCACCAGACCTGACTTCCTGGCTTGGCAGGACTTTCATATGAGGTAGACTGGATAGGCTCGGATTCTACTAGCTAGAATTTAGAAAATGAGGGTAGTTCTTATAGAAATCTTCAAAATGCTTAAGTGGTTTGGGTCAGGCTGGATACAAGAAGATTGTTCCCTATGTTGGGGCTAGAAGTCCAGAAGAAGGGGTCACGTATATGAATAAGAGGGAAAGTATTTTATGGACGAGATGAGAAAAATAATTATTTTTTCATCAACAGAGTGTGTGAATCTGTCGATTTCTCTGCCAAAGATAGTAGTTTGAGACCAGTTCATGGGCCTTTTTAAGAGGGAGTTAGATGTGGCCCTTGTTGGCTGAAGGGATCAGGGGGGTAAGGCAGAGAAGGCAAGGTTCTGGTACTGGTGTTGGATGATCGCCCCATGGATATATTGAATGGGGTGCAGGCTCGAAGGGCCGAATGGCCTACTCCTGCAACCTTTTTTTTGATGTCTCTATAATGACAAATTTTGCTCATCATTTTAGGCCTCATAACAATATCAGACATAGCGCCCAATTTAGAGATGCAATGCTGATACATATGGATGATGATTCAAAATTTCCAACAGCCGTATGCAGTAAAACGGAGGCCTGTTTTAATGTGCATAATTATGGACGTGATCCTGAGAAATATAAAGACGTGGAGTTGACCTTGATGCTATGAATCATGGAATGTGACACTTCGATGACAACGCTTACTCAGTGTCAGAACTTTGGTTCTTGGAAAGAGGAAATAGTTATAGTGCATTTTTTCAGAAAACAAACATACCTTGTATAATCAAAATGGGTCGTTAAAATTCGCTTAGGCCTGGAGGGATCGGAAACTGTGCACATCCTAGTATCGTAAAAAATGAGACAAAACCGCGTGTATTCTAATAGGCGCCAGCAGTTCTATTGCAGTTTTATAATCCATATAACCTTATAACATATACAAATTACAGCACGGAATCTGGCCCTATCGGCCCTTCCAGTCCCGTGCTGACATTTGTTTTCCCCTTGTCCCATCTACCTGCACGCAGACCATACCCTCCATTCCCTTCTCGTCATATTCCTTTCCACTTTATCTTATATGTTTAAAATCGATCCTGCCTACACCCACTTCTGCTGGAGGAAGCTCATTCCAACACAGCCTCTCCCTCTGAGGTAAAGAGGTTCCCCCTCACGTCTACCCGAAACTTCTGTCCTTAATTCTCATGCATGCCCTCTTTTTTGTTTGAATCTTCCCTCCCTCTACCTCAATGGGAATAAAACGTTTATTTTTTCCACGTCAACTCAGTCTATCCCTTTCATCATTTTAAAGACCTCATTCATGGTCCCCCCTTAACCTTCTGCGCTCCATAGAATAATGACCTTACTGGTTAACTTTTCTGTATACAATAGTTGGCTGGGAAAAATATAACCCCCCCCCTGCGTAACATTCTAGGAAATCTCCTCTGTACGCTCTCTTTTTTGTTGAACCTTCCTATAATCTACGGCCGACCAAATTGTACACCAATATGATTGGTGACATTTAGTTTTAATGTTTGTTTAACTTAGTTCAGTTGAGTTTAGTTTAGTTGAGTGATTATAGCATGGAAACAGATCCATATCATTTATCTATGTCTTCCTCCTTTTTATTATACTCATCATTATATTTCGGCCACTTTATAGAGACCAATTAAGTGTCAATCCCGCACGCTTTGGGATGGAGGGGAAACCGTAGCAGGCACTCGGTAACAGGGGAGTGAACTTGCAAACTCCACGCAGACAGACCAAGGCAAGGGTCTCTACCGCTTGAGTCAGCATCTGTAAGTGAATGTACCCCAAGTTTTGCAGCAGTGGTAATTTGGCCGATATCACTGAGGAATATGAGCTGGACGAGGATCCGGTGCAGAATCTGGCTACTGGCTAATTGACCAGGGACTAAGGAATGTGGCTTCATAAACTACGGGATTTTCAGTATAGGAGTAAAGAGGTTCTTTCTGCAGTTGTATAGGGCTCTGGTGAGGACCACCATCTGGAGTATTGGGTACAGTTTTGGCTATATTTGAGAAGAGACATCCTTGTGATTGAGGCAGTGCAGCGTAGGTTCATGTGATTAATATCGCTGGGATGGCGGGACTGTCATATGAGGTAAAGATTGAAAAAGGACTAGGCTTGTATTCACTGGAGTTTTAGAAGGATGTGGGGGATCTTATAGGAAACATAAAAGTATTAAAAGGACTGGGACAAGCTAGATACAGGAAAAATGTTCCCAATGTTGGCGAGTCCAGAACTAGGGGCCACACAGTATTAGAATAAAAGGGGAAGCCATTTTAGGACTGAGGTGAGAAAAAAAGTGTTTTACACCCAGTGAGTTGTTGAATTTGTGGAATTCACTGCTACAGAGGGCAGTTGAGGCCAAGTCACTGGATGGATTTAAGAGAGAGTTAGATAGAGCTCTAGGGGCTAGTTCATGGTTTACACCGGTTAATATATCCTGGAGTAACGCAGTGGGACAGGCAGCATCTCTGGACAGAACAATATGGGAGACGTTTCGATCGTGACCCTTCTTAGGTCTGGTAGTCAGGAGAAGAGAATATGGAAGGGCAAGGTGTAAAAAACGGACATATCAAAGCAAACGATGACTAAGGGAATGTAGTGTGGTTAATTGTTGGCTGAGAGGAAGCTGACAAGAAGTAGCATACAATCAGAGAAATTAATCAGAACAGTGAAACTAGTCGGATAATTAAGATGGGGAGGGGACAGAGTGAGAGGAAAAGCAAGGGGTTAAATTAATATTTACAACCGCCGGGTTGTCAGCGCCCCCGAGCGAAATATGAGGCGCTGTTCCTCCAATCTTCGTTGGGCCTCACTCTGACAGCAGAGGGGGCCCAGGTCAGAGCTCTGTGTGGGGGAAAGTTTAAAAGTGTTTAGCAACCGGGAGATCACTTAGGCCTAGGTGGATTGGTGTCGCTGTTGTGAAACACATTGGTTCGCTGCTATCGACATTTTTGACATGTTCACTAATAGCAACAGTAGAACAGTAACAAGTTAACAAGCGTGTCGCCCTTAATATCTTTGCCGAACATGTGCCGTCGTGTAAAGCTCGTCGTTTCTGGTCGCACCGTGTGCTATATCTCTCCATTCCTCACAATATCTAGATGCTACTGTCATATCTGCCTCCACTATCACCCAGGGCAGCTACCAGTCTCAACTCTGTGTGCACAACTTTGTCCCGCACATCTTCTTGAAACATTAGCCCACTAAACAGTTATCTGCTGTTGTTTATTCCACAATCGTCCTTGCCAAAAATGCGAAGAGCTTATCGGAATCTGTGTGTTTATATTGCTTGATATTTCGCTAGATTCTGATCAGGAACCTGCATTTTAAAGCTCAGAGTGGCTGTGGGGATTTTTAAACATTGAGACTCTTGAAAGTACATATTGCGACCCAATCTCATATGTTTCAATTTTCAATCTTGAAATGTAAACGTTCTTATGGACGTTAAAGTTATGCGGCATGTTTGGGTCAGTCGAGTGTCCTTTGGTCAAGATGAAAGGGTGCTGAGTTCAAATGGTTTCAATCCTCTTGCCAAATGGACATTGTGAAAGGGCAGCCTTGCTCTCCAGATGTAGTGTTGCATACTTGCAATGCTCTCACACAAACGCCGCGTTATTCTCTGCCATCTTATTGCAGGGAATAGTCCCCTTTGCACAAAATTTAAAATCTGATAATCCTGTCCTGGAAATCTCAGGTCACTTTACTATTGCTGCCAGTAGCCATATAACCATATATCATATAACAATTACAGCACGGAAAACGGCCCACTCGTCCTTTCATAGTCCGTTGGCCGACCATTTGTTTTTCCCCTATGTCCCATCTACCTGCACTCAGACCATACCCTCCATTCCCTTCACGTCCATATACCTATTCCACTTTACTCTTAAATGTTAAAATCAATCCTGACCTCCACTACTTCTGCTGGAAGCTCATTCCACACAGCCCACCACCCTCTGAGTATATAAGTTCCCCCTCACGTTACCCCTAAACTTCTGTCCCTTAATTCTCATGTCATGCCCTCTTGTTTGAATCTTCCCTACCCTCAATGGGAAAAGCTTATCCACGTCAACTCTGTCTATCTCTTTCATCATTTTAAAGACCTCAATCAAGTCCCCCCCTTAACCTATTCTGCGCTCCAAAGAATAAAGACCTAACCTGTTCAATCTTTCTCTGTAACATAGTTGCTGGAACCCAGGCAACATTCTAGTATATCTCCTCTGTACTCTCTCTATTTTGTTGACATCCTTCCTATAATTAGGCGACCAAAATTGTACACCATACTCCAGAATTGGTCTTACCAATGCCTTGTACAATTTTAACATTAGCCAGAAAAGAATCCCTCTGGTCAGTTGCGAAAAAAGATTGAGGAACATTACTTTTGTGTTTATTTTAGATGTGAGCGCAGCTGGACGTGACCGACGCATTGATGTAAATAATCTCAGAAATGGAAGTCCCAGTTTAGATAACTGACAGACAGAAACAGCATCTAATTGTCCCTACCAACGCAGTACAGAATTACGCCGTGGCCATGCAACCGATTCAAAGCATGGTGAATGTTTCAGATGGTTTTCTGCTCGTCATTTGATAATATAATGGAGATTATATTCCACGTTCACATTGAGGTAAAGAAATCCAGAACTCGTAGTTTGTGCAAAATTCCGAGGGGCTGGATATGGGGAGGGGGTAGTTCCTTGACCCAGCACTCTCTCGATACCAAACTCACTCTTTTATTAAACTTCTCGCCACGTCTCCCAGAAACTGTCAATTACCCGAATGTCAATGCGCCGGAAACCATGTTCTGCCTGAAAGGCTGAAGATAGTGTGAGGGCGGGGGGAGACTTGTAATCAACATGTATTATTGTGTATTCAGTTATCGGATGGAAGTAAAGTGCCTGAAGCTGACTCATGATGATATTGGCCTGGTTGTGCGTGATGAGGCAGATGAAACATTGAATATAGAAAAAATTGGTGCAGTACTAGGGAATTTGGCCTTTTTTCGCCGTTCAATGTGATCGTGGCTTGATCATCCAAAATCAGTACCCAGTCCCTGCTTTTTCCCTATATCCATTGATTCCGTTAGCCATAGCGGCTAAATCTAACTCTCTCTTGAAAACATCCAACTAATTGGCCTTGAGCACTGCCTTCCGTGGCAGAGATGTCCACAGATTCACAAACTCTCCGGGTGAAAAAGGTTTTCCTCATCTCTGTAATAAATAGCCTTACACCCTATTCATAAATTGTGACCCTGGTTCTGGACTCCCCAAACAAGGGGGAACATTTTTTCCTACATCTAGCCTCCCCAATCCCTTAAGAATTGTATATGTTTCTACAAGATTCCCCTCTCATCCTTCTAAATTCCAGTGTATACAAGCCCAGTCGACCATTATTTCATCATATGTCAGTCCCGCCCATCCTGGGAATTAAACCTGGAGGAACCTACGCTGCACCCCCTCAATAACAAGAATGTCCTTCCCTCAAATTAGGAGCACAACTGCACACAATACTCCAGGTGTGGTCTCACAAGCCCTGTACAACTGCAGAAGGACCTCTTGCTCCTAATCTGAAATCCTCTCACAATGAAGGCCAACATGCCATTAGCTTTCTTCACTGCCTGCTGTCAACCAGCTGCTTACTTTCAGTGCCTGATGTACAAGCACAACCCAGGTAGCACGTTTAAGGGTCATGTTGATGCTTTGGCACCGACTGTGCAAGAGCTGGCTGCTCTTGAAAAGGAGGCACAGTCCTCTTTCTTACAGTTTTGCTATTTTCTTCCCAACCCATTGTTCAAGCGCTTTTGATTGCAACAGAGCCTTAATTTAGTTCAACAAAGAAACTGACAAGTTGCTAAAGAACCTTGACACCAAAGGGGATAACCTCACATTTATCCACATTATACTGCATCTGCCATGCATCTATCTGCCCACTCACCCAACCCATCCAAGTCACCCTGCAGGCTCATAGCATCTTCCTCTCAGTTCACTCTGCCACCTATCTTTGTCATCCATAAACTTGGAGATGTTATGTTTAATTCTCATCGTCTAATTTGCTTAATATATATTGTAAATATCTGGGGTCCCAGCACTGGCAAGCCACAACTCCCGTCCCAGCCATTCTGTAAAGGGAACGTCAATTTGCTTTCTGTCTGCCAACCAGTGCTCTATCTGTTGTCAATACCATACCCCCCAATACCATGTGATCTAATTCTGCACACTGATCTCTTGCGTGAGGCCTTTTTGAAAGTCCCAGATACACCACATCCCTTATTCCATTCTACTTGTTACAATCCTCAAAAGATTCCAGAAGATTAGTCTGTCCTAGGAGAGAGCCAAGTGAACTTTGTGATTGGGTCTCGTCCAGGATTACCCTCCCCTATAGTATTTGTTTGAAAAAACAGTTGTGGGGGCTTTGCTCAGTATATTTAGCAGTACATTCCTCTGCCCTTGTAGGAAATGAACGGAACAATGTTTATGGAGATAACCATGTTTTTACCAGTGGTTGTCATTTGCCCGCAATGTGACTCCAGCGGATAGACCGATAATGCCGAGCTGTGATTAAATGGTTAATCACAGCTAAGGTTAAATAATTAAATTGTGATTTACAGCTAAGGTTAAATGATTTAAGTTTAATTCATGGACGGATTCTATAGGTGCAAAGAAATTGACTTTTGACTGAACATTCATCGGTGTTTGTTCGATAGACATTTTGTAACTTTCACGACGGCAGAAACATGGCGACTCTTCGTTGCACTGCCTAGATGAGGTCTGTTTGTGCGATTTTACTAGATTGTATGCAAACATAAAGAATAGGTGCATGTGGCAATAAAGTGTCAATTGAATCATTGATTTTTGTTGCATTGCTGTGCATTAATTTGCTAAAGCAAAGTGAAATATACAATAGGAGGGGGGAACACATGGATAGCAGCATTGGTCGATTTTGTAAAAACGTCTGTGTGCTCTGGCTAAACTACAATGGAATCCAGACCCCCACTGATCATACCCAGATATGTTTTACATTTTCACATACGCCTACATTATATCACCCAGTGACCTTCAAGCAGAAGTGTTCACTTCATGCACTCGGCTTCAGTGTGCAAAGGGAAACAATGTGGATACATCTTGCCT
Organism: Okamejei kenojei; assembly: GCA_035221665.1. NCBI lineage: Eukaryota > Metazoa > Chordata > Chondrichthyes > Rajiformes > Rajidae > Okamejei > Okamejei kenojei. The sequence continues at coordinate 487,433 of CM069155.1, forward strand.
TCGCTAAACTGGAAGAAAATGAACATCCATTCGGTATTTTACTCTATCTATGTGTCAGATAATCTCTAAACAGATTCCATACAGAATCTAAAAGACATTGATGCCCACTGTAAACGTGAAAGGCAATCCCAATCTACACAGTAGCCGGGATTTACATGATCAGAATTGATACCCCTGACAGTTTAACCAAAATGATGCAGCATTTATCCAATATGATTGGCAGCTGATCTGTTGCTTGGTAGTTTTTAATTTGTTAGTTGTAATTTACCATCAGAGTTTTCAGTTTTTGAGCAGCAGACTGAAAGTGCCTCATTAATTTAGCAGCACGGCAGACATGTGTTTCCTTTTCAGTTCCATGGTGAGCTCTTGCCCATCATTCACAAATGAAATGTTTTGTCTTCGGCCACGGAAAATGTAAAAGAGGGGGATATTCTGATTCGGCAGAATCTTAAATGCATTCATTCCTTATACTATTAATCATTTTATCATTTATTCCAAGCGCATTATTATGATAATAAGGACTATCTCTGCAGAGCCAAATAAAACACAAACAATTAGACGGAAGTGTGAGGCGTTAATAAAGTTAATTAGTTTTCACCACTTTGATTTAATGGACTACTGTAGTCTTGTAGAAGAAATGGGGAAGATGATCGATATGTTACCGAATTTAAATGAATTTGATATTACATAGGCAGACGAAAGGTTACAGATAAATTGCATGAGTTCGATCTCAGATTACAGGTTAGAAACATAGAAACTTAGAAATTAGGGTGCAGGAGTAGGCCATTCGGCCCTTCGAGCCAGTACCACCATTCAATATGATAATTGCAGATCATACAAAATCAGTACCAGCATTTTCCCCATATCCCGAGAATTGTTAGCGCTAAGAGCTAAATCTAACTTTTGCTTGAAAACATCCAGTGACTTGGCCTCCACTGCCTCTACTGGCAGATAATCCAACAGATTCACACCTCTATAGGTGAAAACATTTTTTTCCTCATCTCAGTCCTAAATGGCCTATCTCTTTAATCTTAAACTGTGACCCTGTTTTTGTACTCCCCCAACATCGGGACCATCATGTGTGCATCTACCCTGTCCAGTGCTCTAATAATTTTCTGTAAGATCCCCTCTCATCGTACTAAATTCCAGCGAATACAAGTCCAGTCTACGCATTCTTTCATCATACGTCAGTCCTGTCATCCCGGGAATTAACATGTTGAACCTATGCTGCACTCACTCAATAGCAATAAGGTCCTTCCTCAAATTAGGGGATCAAAATGGCACACAATACTCCAGGTGCGGTCTCACCAGGGCTCTGTACAACTGCAGTAGAACCTCCTAAACTCAAATCCTCTCACTATGGAGACCAACATACCATTTGTTTTCTTCACTGTCTACTGTACCTGCATGCTCACTTTCAGTGACTGATGTACAAGCACAGCCACGTCTCGTTGCACCTCCACTTCTCGTAATCCGACGCCATTCAGGTAATAATCTGCCTTCTTGTTTTTGCCACCAAAGTGGATAACCTCACATTAATTCCACATTATACCACACTGCCCTGCTTCCTCCCACTCAACCAACCTATACAAGTCACCACGCAGCCTCTTAGAATTTTCCTCACAGCCCACACTGCCACCCAGCATTGTGTCACCCGCAAACTTATTGTTACATTTAATTCCATCGTCTAAATCGTTAATATATATTGTAAACAACGGGGATCCCAGCAGCGAGCCTTGCTAGTCACGGCCTGCCAGTACATCCTTGCTCCCCAAGATGATCGAGATTGTTTGTGTTGTCGATAGTGAAGACAAAACTAAAATACTCGTTTAACTGGTCTGCCATTTCATGTTTCCCATTAAAAATTCACCTGTTTCTGACGGTAACATACCTATGCCTTCATTAATCTCTCCCTCTTCACATATCTTAAAAAAAATTTAGAGTCAGTTGTTAAATTCTCCGCATGCTTTCTTTCATGCTCTATTTTCCCCCTCAATTAAACATTTTGTCCTCTGTTGAATTCTAAATGTCTCCCAGTCCTCCGGTTTGCTGCTTCCTCTGGCCAATTTTTATGCCTCTTTATTGGATTTAACACGATCTTCATGATCTACATTTTCAATGACCTGAGAATATTTTCGGACGTTGAAGACTGAGTAGTGCAAGAGAAGCATTCATGAGAAATAAATGAAAAAGCCCCTTTAGGTATCTATCCTTGTGAATATATTTAATTTTAATTTTTGAGACGCCGCATGGATACAGGCCCTTGTGCCTAACGAGTCCATGACGAACATCGACCTGCCGTTCACACTATATAACCATATAACCATATAACAATTACAGCACGGAAACAGGCCCTCTCGGCCCTTCCAGTCCGTGCCGACCATTTGTTTTCCCCTAGTCCCATCTACCTGCACTCAGACCATACCCCTCCATTCCCTTCACGTCCATATACCTATCCACTTTACTCTTAAATGTTAAAATCGATCCTGCCTCCACCACTTCTGCTGGAAGCTCATTCCACACAGCCACCACCCTCTGAGTAAAGAAGTTCCCCTCACGTTACCCCGAAACCTCTGTCCCTTAATTCTCATGTCATGCCCTCTTGTTTGAATCTTCCCTACCCTCAATGGGAAAAACGTATCCACGTCAACTCTGTCTATCCCTTTCATCATTTTAAAGACCTCAATCAAGTCCCCCCTTAACCTTCTGCGCTCCAAAGAATAAAGACCTAACTTGTTCAACCTTTCTCTGTAACATAGTTGCTGGAACCCTGGCAACATTCTAGTAAATCTCCTCTGTACTCTCTCTATTTTGTTGACATCCTTCCTATAACTAAGCGACCAAAATTGTACACCTTACTCCAGAATTGGTCTTACCAATGCCTTGTATAATTTTAACATTACTTTCCTACTCCTATATTCAATGCTCTGATTTATAAAGGCCAGCACACCAAAGGCTTTCTTTACCACCCTATCTACATGCGATTCCACCTTCAGGGAACTATGCACAGTTATTCCTAGATCCCTCTGTTCCACAGCATTCCCCAATTCCCTACCATTTACCATGTACGTCCTATTTTGATTTGTCCTGCCAAGATGTAGCACTTCACACTTATCAGCATTAAACTCCATCTGCCATCTTTCAGCCCACTTTTCCAAATGGCCCAAATCTCTCTGTAGACTTTGAAAATCTACTTAATTATCCACACCACCACCTATCTTAGTATCATCTGCATACTTACTTATCCAATTTTCCACCCCATCATCCAGATCATTGATGTACATGACAACCCAACAGGTGGACCAACACAGATCCCTGAGGCACCCCACTGGTCACCGGCTTCCAACCTGACAAGCAGCCATCCACCATTACTCTCTGACATCTCCCATTCAGCCACTGTTGAATCCATCTTGCTACTCCGCCATTAACACCCAAAGATTGAAACCTTCTTAAACCAACCTTCCATGGGGAACCTTGTCAAAGGCCTTACTGAAATCCATATAGACAACATCCACTGCTTTACCCTCATCAATTTCCCTAGTTACCGCTTCAAAAAATTCAAGAAGGTTTGTCAAACATGACCTTCCAGGCACAAATCCATGTTGACTGTTCCTGATCAGACCCTGTTTATCCAGATGCTTATATATATTATCTCTAAGTATCCTTTCCATTAATTTGCCCACCACTGACGTCAAACTAATAGGTCTATAATTGCTAGGTTTATTCTTTGAACCCTTTTTAAACAATGGAACAACATGCGCAGTACGCCAATCCTCCGGCACTATTCCCCGTTTCTAATGACATTTGAAATATTTCTGTCATAGCTCCTGCTATTTCTACACTAACTTCCCTCAATGTCCAAGGGAATATCCTGTCAGGACCTGGAGACTTATCCACTTTTATATTTTTCAAAAGTGTCAGTACTTCCTCCTCTTTGAATCTCATAGTTTCCATAGCTACTCTACTCTTTCCCCTTAACTCACCGAGTTCAATATCCTTCTCCTTGGTGAATACCGAAGAAAATAAATTGTTCAATATCTCCCCCATCACTTTTGGCTCTGCAGATAGCTGTCCATTCTGGTTCTCTAATGGTCCCAATTTTATCCCTCGTTATCCTTTTGCTATTAATATAGCTGTAGAAACCCTTTGGGTTTACTTTCACCTTTCTTGCCAAAGCAACCTCATATCTTCTTTTAGCCTTCCTAATTTCTTTCTTAAGATTCTTTTTACATTCTTTTATACTCCTCTAGCACCTCATTTACTCCATGCCTCCTATAATTATTGTAGATATCTCTCTTTTTTCGAAACAAGTGTCCAATTTCCCTTGAAAACCATGGCTCTTTCCAATTTTTACTATTTCCTTTCAACCTAACAGGGACATAAAGATTCTGTACTCTTACAATTTCCCCTTTAAATGTCCTCCATTTCTCTTCTACATCCTTCCCATGAAACAAAGTGTCCCAATTTACTCCTAGTTTATTGTTCTAATTCACACTAGTTTATTGTTAACCCGCTTTCTCATCAACATCGAACATATAAAAGGCAATAATACACAGCCCATTGCACCTACAGACCCGTGCATCTTTGGGATGTGGTAGGAAACTGGAGCCCCCGGAGGAAATTACGCGGTCGCAACCTCCACACAGACAGCTCCCGAGTTAAGGATTGAACATGGATCTGTGCGACTGTGTGGCAGTGTGCAGATTAGGACATGAGCATGAGTATCACACCAAATACATGCTGTGTACCAGGCACGTGCCGTCAGGGTAGGCAAGGTAGGCAGTGCCTACCCTGACTAAAATTATAAAATAGTAATTATTTTATATATAAATATAATATATATAAAATATATATAAAACATATATAAAATGGTTATAAATAGTAAAGTCATGGGAGAATTATGCCTCCCTAAGAGATCAATGCCGTTGACGCTGCTTCAAGCCATCAGTGTGAACGGTCCGTAAAGGCAGCTGAAACTCTGCCTTTACACTGTGAACTGCGTGCATGTGCTGCGTTGCGCACTGTGCATGCGCACCAGCCTACTGCGCATGCGCAAGTTTCTTAGCGGGATTTTCAACGGTGGATAGTGATTACCTGAAGCGTTTCACGAAGCAACCTTATGGATATTTTTGCTGCAGAATGGATTTTGTGCACAAATAATATGGTAAGTACATTTTTTTGAGCTATATGTTTTAAAATATTTTTATTATATTTTTTTGAGCTATATGTTTTTAATACTTTATTAAGAGATATGACCTATTGAAAACAAATTACATGATAAAAGTCGAGAGAACAATCTGCGCATGCACGATTTCCACGATTTAAAAATAGCCGAATGACAGTTCACCGGTGAGGGAACAATGCGCGGTTTTCAAGATTTAAAAAATGCCGACCGGCAGTTTACCGGGGAGGGAACAATGTGCGCATGCGCAGTTTCAAGATTTGAAAAAAGCCGACTGACAGCTCAACGGGGAGAGAATAATCAGCGCATGCGCGGTTTTCAAGACTTTTAAAAGCCACTGCCTACCCTGGCTGATTACTCACGGCACATGCCTGCTGTGTGCGTTTTATAGCGTATTGAGGGATCTCGTCTCCGCATCCAACCAACGCTGCATTTGTCCCAGTGCATTTCATGGGAGAGAGTCAAATGAACTTTGTCATTGGGTCTTGTCAAGGGCTACCCTCCCCTATAATATTTGTCTGAAAAATAGTCGCGAGGGCTTTGCTCAGTAGATTAGCAGTACATCCCTCTGCTCTTGTTGAAGTGGAACAAACAATGTTTATGGAGGTAACCATGTATTTACCAGTGGTGTCATTGCCCGCGGAGTGACTCCAGCGGATATACCGATATTGCTTACCTGTGATTAAATGGTTAAATCAAGGACGGTGTCTATTGGTGCGAAGAAATTGACTTTTGACTGACCGGTCATCGATGTCAGTTCAATAGACAATTTGTAACTTTCTCGGTGCCAGAAACATGGCAACTATCTGTGCATTACCTAGATGAGGTCGGCTGTGCGGTTTTACTAGATTGGATGCACACTTAAAGAAATTCACTGCACTTAGCTGTATGTGGCAATACTGTATCATTGAATCATTGATTTTAGAAACATCGAAACATAGAAAATAGGTGCAGCAGGAGGCCATTCGGCCCTTCGAGCCAGCACCACCAATCATTGCGATGCCGGTAATTCCCCAAATTCACAACTCTATGGGTGAAAAAGTTTTTTCTCACCTCAGTCTTAAATGACCTCCCCTTTATTCTAACTGTTGGTATAGGAGTATGTTTCCAGAATTTTAAGATTAGCTTTTTTCCAGTTATTAAGCCGTATTCAAATAGAGTCTTTTGAAACACATTTAACTCAGGGCTATCTTCCGATGTTCCAAAGATAATCCAATCTGCTTTTGGAATCAGTTTTATTTTAAATACTTTTGTGAAAATTTCAAAGGTTTCAGTCCAAATGTTTTGAATATTTGTACAAAAGAAAAGAGTGCGCTATATTAGCTTCTTAATATTGACATTTATCACATATAGGTAAGACATTGGGGAAAGTTTACTTATTTTATTTTTGAGTAGTACATTTATGCACATTTAATAAATATTCTTCCCACCTTTCTTTGGGAATTTTTATACTTAATTATTTTTCCCAGTCTCTCCTGATACCTTCTGTTGTTGGTATTTCTGCGTTTAGAATAATATAATATATATATATATATATGACATTAGGTTTGCTGATTGTGCCTTTGTATTCATTACTTCTTCCAGTAAGTCTGGAGTAGGCACGTGCCGTCAGGGTAGGCAAGGTAGGCACTGCCTTCCCTGACTAAAATTATAACATGGTAATAACTAAATATAAATAGTAAAGGAATGGGAGAATTATGCCTATGTAAGAGATCGATTTCTTAGGTAGGCATAATTCTCCGTGCCTTTCATCGGCAGCGCTTGTAACACGGGAAGCTCTGTGCAAACCACGTGCCGTCAGCGCTGCCTGAAGTCGTCAATGACAAGCGGGGCTGAAGGCAGCAGAAATTCTGCCTTTGCAGCACTGCGCATGCGTATCGGTCTACTGCGCATGCGCAGAGCAAGTTTCTTGGCGGGGTTTTCAAATATGGTTTGTCAATATTTTAAGTGTATGTTAGGAAACAAGAGAAGAATGGAGCTTGTGTACCAATAATGTGGTAAGTACATTTTGTGTTTATGTTTTTAAATACTGTATTTCCCGGGTGTGGGGGGTGGGGGGGAGAGCTCCTTTCACAGTGTTTGTGGCCCGGGGTTAGGTTGCGGGGAGGGCATGAATGTTATGAATGAGGGGATCAGGATAATGCCACTTGCGACGCTCCTTGCATGGAGGCGTGAAATGCCACCGCATTGAGGCCGGGTGGGGTGGGGGGAAGAGAAGTAGCTCGGGTGGCTGAGTGACCGCCGGGCCGGACAGCGGAACCAGCCACCACCTTAGCTCCTTCTGCCGGTCCTCGCTCACCTCTGGCAGCTCTCCGTCTACAAACCACTCTCCGGCCGCTCGCTGGCCTCACTCATGTCCTTAAATTCCGACAGCACGACTGAGGCTACTCGGTTGTGGGAATTTAAGGATTTACAGGAAGCCGCTGACATGAGCGAAGTCGGCGAACGGCAGGTGGACAGGTGTTCCGACGGAGAGCACTGACAGAGGTGAGCGGGCCGGCAGAAGGCGCTAAAGTGGCAGCCAGTTCTGCTGTCGGGAACCGGCGGCAGCTCGCAGCTCCCCGAGCTGCTTCTATCCCCAGCTACAGTGCGGGGGCTTCGTGCCCGGAGAGCTGCGGTAGTGGTGAGTACGTTTCTGCCATTATCCCCGACACCCTCCTTTTCAACACTCGTGCCCACCCCACAACTTTACCCCTGACACAGACTCTCCACACGCTGTGAAAGGAACTGTTCCCCCAATTGGTCTAGGACTAGGAAGCCTTGGGCAAATTGAAATGTCACTGTTATTTATTTATTTATTTATTGAACGGGAGCGAACAATCTGCGCATGCGCGGTTTCATATTTTTTATAGCGGACTGAGTGCCTACCCTGAGTGCCTACTCACGGCACGTGCCTGGTTTGGAGGCATATTGTGATAGTCTTGTGCGTATTTTTATCAGATAGTCACAGATTTGGAAATATTTAAAATACTGATAGTTTCCCAAATTGTATTTTAGTTGTAATTGTTTAAATGATAATAGTTTTCCCATTTCATAAAAATCACCGAAGATATTAATTCCGGCTCTTTCCCACTGTATAAATGCTTTATCTATAGTTGAAGGTTTAAACAAAGGGTTTTTGCCGATAGGAGATACATTTCTTCATTTTAAATTGTGTTTTATTTGTTTCCAAATTCTAATTGTAATGTGTATACTTGGCTTTTTGTTGTAATTTATCTTATTCATCGTCATTGGTGAAAGAAGGATTGCTCCAATATTGAAAGGAGAGCAGTCCTCTTTCTCCATAATAGTCCAATCCGGTTGCTGGGGAGAATTATCCAGCAGTTGGATCATGTTTCTAATGTTTACAGACCAGTAGTAATATAGAAAGTTGGGGAGTGCTAATCCCCCTACTACTTCGGGTTTATTCAGATGAGCTCTTTGTATTCTGTGCAATTTATAATCCCAAATAACATTTGAGATATCTAAGTCATGTTTTTTAAAAAACTTTTTGGGTAAGTATATCGGAATAGATTGGAACAGGTATAAGAGTTATGGTGGAAAAATCATTTTTATGGCTTTATTCGCCCTATTAAGGACATCGGAAGTGTTTTCCAAAATGTAATCAAGTTATATAGTTTCTTAAGTAGAGGGTTATAATTTGCGTCAAGCATGTCTTGATATAACCATACAACCATATAACCATATAACAATTACAGCACGGAAACAGGCCCTCTCGGCCCTTCCAGTCCGTGCCGACCATTTGTTTTCCCCTAGTCCCATCTACCTGCACTCAGACAATACCCCTCCATTCCCTTCACGTCCATATACCTATCCACTTTACTTTTAAATGTTAAAATCGATCCTGCCTCCACCACTTCTGCTGGAAGCTCATTCCACACAGCCACCACCCTCTGAGTAAAGAAGTTCCCCCTCACGTTACCCCTAAACTTCTGTCCCTTAATTCTCATGTCATGCCCTCTTGTTTGAATCTTCCCTGCCCTCAATGGGAAAAGCTTATCCACGTCAACTCTGTCTATCCCTTTCATCATTTTAAAGACCTCAATCAAGTCCCCCCTTAACCTTCTGCGCTCCAAAGAATAAAGACCTAACTTGGTCAACCTTTCTCTGTAACATAGTTGCTGGAACCCTGGCAACATTCTAGTAAATCTCCTCTGTACTCTCTCTATTTTGTTGACATACTTCCTATAATTAGGCGACCAAAATTGTACAACATACTTCATAATTGGTCTTACCAATGCCTTGTACAATTTTAACATTACTTCCCTACTCCTATATTCAATGCTCTGATTTATAAAGGCCAGCACACCAAAGGCTTTCTTTACCACCCTAGCTACATGCGATTCCACCTTCAGGGAACTATGCACAGTTATTCCTAGATCTCTCTGTTCCACAGCATTCCTCAATTCCCTACCAGTTACCATGTACATCCTATTTTGATTTGTCCTGCCAAGATGTAGCACTTCACACTTATCAGCATTAAACTCCATCTGCATTTTTCAGCCCACTTTTCCAAATGGCCCAAATCTCTCTGTAGACTTTGAAAATCTACTTCATTACCCACAACACCACCTATCTTAGTATCATCTGCATACTTACTTATCCAATTTTCCACCCCATCATCCAGATCATTGATGTACATGACAACCAACAGTGGACCCAACACAGATCCCTGAGGCACCCCACTGGTCACCGGCTTCCAACCTGACAAACAGCCATCCACCATTACTCTCTGACATCTCCCATTCAGCCACTTTTGAATCCATCTTGCTACTCCGCCATTAACACCCAAAGATTGAACCTTCTTAACCAACCTTCCATGGGAAACCTTGTCAAAGGCCTTACTGAATTCCATATAGACAACATCCACTGCTTTACCCTCATCAATTTCCCTAGTAACCGATTCAAAAAATTCAAGAAGGTTTGTCAAACATGACCTTCCAGGCACAAATCCATGTTGACTGTTCCTGATCAGACCCTGTTTACCAGATGCTTATATATATTATCTCTAAGTATCCTTTCCATTAATTTGTCCACCACTGACGTCAAACTAACAGGTCTATAATTGCTAGGTTTATTCTTTGAACCCATTTTAAACAATGGAACAACATGCGCAGTACGCCAATCCTCCAGCACTATTCCCGTTTCTAATGTCATTTGATATATTTCTGTCATAGCTCCTGCTATTTCTACACTAACTTCCCTCAGTGTCCTAGGGAATATCCTGACAGGACCTGGAGACTTATCCACTGTTATATTTTTCAAAAGTGTCAGTACTTCCTCCTCTTTGAATCTCATAGTTTCCATAGCTACTTCTAGTAATTTCGATACCCAAGTATTTAAAATTTTCCGTAGCTATTTTGAAAGGAAACTGTAAAAGATGTGTAGAGTCTTTCGGTTTTATTGACATGATTTCACATTTATACCAATTTATTCTATATCCTGAAAATGATCCGAAGTCCTCTATTAAGTTTAAAATATTTGGTATGGTAATATGAGTTTTTGTGATGTACAATGGTAAGTACATCATCAGCATGAAATGATATTTTATTGTTGGAATATTTTGTTTTATATCCATGGGTATTCGGATGAGTTCTAATTCTTTCCGCTAGGGGTTCAATTATGAGAGCAAATAACAATGGTGACGGTGAACATCCTTGTCTATTACCCCTTGACAATTGAAATTTCGTAGATAAATTATTGTTAGCTAATATTCTGCCCGTTGGCTAATTATATTATATCCATAGAATGAAATTCTCTTCCAGTTGAAATTCTTGCAATACCCTGACCATATAATCCCAGTCGACCTGATCGAATGCTTTCTCTGCATCCAACGATATGATTGATAGTTTTTGATCTTCCGGTTGGTGTGAATGCATTATATTGAGCAGACGTCTCAAATTATTAAATGATTGTCTCTTATGGATAAACCTCGTTTGATCCGGATGTATTAATTTACTAGCATATTTACTTAGTCTTCTAGCTAGTAGTTTCACTAATATTTTTTGATCTGTGTTTAATAACGCAATAGCTCTATATGATCCAGGTTCTTCCACATCTTTATCTTTCTTAAGTATTAATGTGATCGTGGATTCTGCTAGTGTTTCAGGTAATATTTGTTCTTTGAAGGCATAAGTATACATTTTCAGTAGGCGAGCTGTAAATATCTCATAAAAACTTTTATAGAATTCATTACTAAATCCGTCGGGACCTGATGTTTTTCCATTTTTTAATGAGATTATTGTTTGTTCTATTTCCTTATTTGAGATTTGTGCTCCCAATTCCTCTTGTTTCTGCAACTCTAGTTTAGGAAGGTTACAATTATCCAAGAACTCTGTAACTTTGTTGGTGTCCATTATCGTTTTAGATGTATACAGATTCTCGTAAAATTGTGCAAATCTTTTATTAATATCACTCGGCAAGGTCAATATTTCCCCTTTGTCTGATTTAATCTTTGAAATTGTGTGATCCTTTTCTCGTTTTTTTAACTGACGTGCGAGATGTTTATGGGGCTTATCCCCGAATTCAAAATATTCCTGTCTTGTCATTTGTAATAATCTTATGACTTTCTCTGATAATAATTTATTTAATTTAAATTTCAGTATTATTATTCTATTATGTTTATCCATAGTGGGGTTTTTAGCGTTTTCTATGTCCAGTTGTCTAATATGTTCTTCTAACTGCCTTTGTTCGTTCTTATTTTCCTTATTTTGAAAAGCTTGGTATGAAATTATAAGGCCTCGAATGAATACTTTAAAAGATTCCCAAAATAATGTAGGTGATATGTCTGGCGTACCGTTTATTTCGATAAAAAGGTCCATTTGCTGTTTTAAATATATACTCCCTTGTGGGTCTTTTACAATTTGAGGATTGTACCTCCAAAACAGTTTGTTCTTAGTCATTCCTTACATTTTTAGAAAACAAGTTATTGGGGAGTGATCTGAAATCGTATTTGTGTGGTATTTTGGTTTAGAAGTGTGGGGTATTAGTTTTGTATCCACCAGGAAATAATCTATACGTGAATATGTCTTGTGTACCATTGAATAGAACGAGTAATCCCTGCTGATCGGATTTGCAATCCACCAGACATCTGTTATGTTTGTGTTTTTTATATATGTGTTTAGAAATTCGCTAGTTTTGGATTTCGTAATACCTCTCTGTTTTTGATTGGATTTATCTAAGTAAGGGTCTAAAACACAGTTAAAGTCTCCGCCGATTATGACATTCTGGTAGTTATATTCTACAATTATATTCAAGATTTTATTGAAAAAATGCGGGTTGTCAAAGTTGGGCGCATATATGTTTACCAAGGTAATTGGGGTAGCATGTATCTCCCCAATCTAATATCTCCCGTCCTTATCTGTTAAGGTAGTTTTGGGTTTAAATGGAATGCCTTTGTGAATAATAATAGACGTTCCTCTAGATTTCGACGTGTATGACGAGTGAAAACTTTGTCCTATCCAGTTAGCCCTCAATCTAGATTGATCTTGTAAGAAAGCAATATCTATATTGTATGCTTTCAGCTGAGCTGGAATCTTACCCCTTTTAATGCGTTCGTTAACACCCCTTACATTCCAACTACAAAATGAGATTCCTCCCAGTTTATTTTGGTTATTGTCTTGCATTTTGAATAGATTTAATACCTGTGTGACTTGCGGTGCAGCCGTACCTCAGGTCTTAAGATATAGGGGGATCATTTACCCTACAAAGTTCAATTAGTAGATTCCCCTTGCGTTTGTCCTTGAATAAAAAAAAACATACATGTGACTAAATGTGGTAACAATAAAAAAAACTAGTACAAGTGAAAATACTGTGTCCGAGCTTGTCGGCACTGTAACAAGTGATCCACCTGTAGGTGGGAGAAAAGCATTTTATCGACTTCCGTTGTCGATATAAAACAAACAAATAGCTCCGCTCGCTCGATAAATCATAACATACTGGAGCGGGACCGGTTTCAAAACGTGAAAGCTAATCCCTATCTACACAGTAACCGGGATTTACATGATCAGAATGTATACTCCTGACAATTTAATCAAAATGATGCAGCATGTAACCAATACGATTGGTAGCTGGAAGTTTGCGAGATATAGATTGCGAGGTAGTTTTTTAAATTTTGTTAGTTGTTATTCACCATCAGAATTGTTAGTGTTTGTGCAGCCGACTGAAAGCGCCTCATCAATTTAGCAGCATGGTCGACACAGGTGTTTCCTTTCAGTTACATGGTGAGCTCTTGCCCATCATTCATAATTTCGCCACAGAAAATGTAGAAGAGGGGAGTATTCTGATTCTGCAGAATCTTAAATGCATTCCTTCCTTATACTATTAGTCATTTTATCATTTATTCCATACACATTCTTATGATAACAAGGGCTATCTCTGCAGAGCCACAGAAAAACAAACAATTAGAGGGAAGTGTGAGGCATTAATAAAGTTAATTTAGTTTTCCCCACATCAATTTAATGGACTACTCTAGTCTTGGAGAAGAGACACGGGGAACCTGATCGATATGGCAGCGAGTTAAAATGAATTTGATAGGAGGACAAAAGGTAACAGATTTGCTGCACGCATCCCTAATTTTCTGCGTGATGCTATCCAGAACCTCCATCCTGCTGTTTGGAGGTCTGTATACCACTCCAACAAGTGTTTTCTGCCCTTGGCTATTTCACAGTTCTACCCATACCGATATTACAGCATCCAAACTAACTGATATGGCTGGAGTCCAACACTCCACCATTAGCAAAGAGCAGAAGGTAACTGAATGGAAGCACCTGTGGATTATTTAGAGAAATGAATGTACTGATTGCAGCCCGATGCACAGAGCTGCTGACTGCAAACGAACAACTCCAAGATCTGCCCAGCAACAGGTGTCTCATACCCTCAACTGGCGACGCAATTGAATAACCAATGGATCTTTAGGATTCATAATTTTATTGTGCTCTTCTGACAGTTTGCACCCAAAGCCACTCTGGACTGAAAGTGAGAAGTATAAATGATTAAAAGACCGAATGGACACTCATTACATCCATTCACAAATTTGCTGGATGCAGTTCTTGGTTGGAGGGATCTAATAATATTTGGAAGAATCGGACACATGACGATCAGCAATGATCGGGTTGAAGGCTGAACCAGTTTTAATGGCCTAATGGCCTACCTTGCTCCAATCATTAATGTTCTTGTCTAGTCATGATCTGTTACTATAATATTTTTCAGTGTACAGCACTGTTGTTCATGAAATCGTGTTACAAATATTTCCCTGGAGCATGTCCCATTCACAATAACAATAGACAAAAGACAATAGGTGAAGGAGTAGGTCATTCGGCCCTTCGAGCCAGCACCGCCATTCAATGGCTGATCATCCCCACTCAGTACCCCGTTCCTGCCTTCTCCCCATATCCCCTGACTGCGCTATATTTAAGAGCCCTATCTAGCTCTCCCTTGAAAGTATCCAGAGAACTGGCCTCCACTGCCCTCTGAGGCAGAGAATTCCACAAACTCACAAATCTCTGTGTGAAAAAGTGTTTCCTCATCTCCGTTCTAAATGGCTTACCCCTTATTCTTAAACTGTGGCCCCTGGTTCTGGACTCCCCCAACATCGGGAACTTGTTTCCTGCCTCTAGCGTGTCCAAACCTTAAGATAGATCTTATGTTTCAATAAGATCCCCTCTCATCTTCTAAACTCCAGAGATTACAAGCCCAGCTGCTCCATTCTCTAAGCATATGATAAACAGCATAACATGGTAATAATGATGTGTCAGAGAGTTTAAATGAGAATAAATGATGATAATTCACCTTGACTTAGTGTCAAATACTTTCAGAATGTGGCAGAACGTAGTGACGCTTGACCGGGTTTACGTCTACAGAGAGTGTTACTGACATGGAGAAATTAAATAGAACAACGGACATTCACCAGGGCAACCTCTGAGACTGAACTCTGCTTTCAGGATCTCTGTCTCCATCACAAAAGGTAGACTACGCACAGACGATACGCGCTGACTCTCAGTTACTTTGACTGCATCCTTCCAATCTGCCTCTTGCAAGGACGCCATCCCTTACTCTCGATTTCTCTGTCTCAGCTATTTCTACTTCTACGATAATGCTTTTCACCCAGCGACAAGCGAAATCTCCTTTCATTTCAGTAGCCGTGGTTTAGCTGTGCAGTTGTGTGTTACACCTCCATCCATATCTTACCTGTGTCTTGCAGTTCTGCTCCCGCTCGCCCTTCCTCAGACGGAACAAGGATAATGTTCCTCTGGACCTCGCTTTTCACCACACCAGCCTGCACATATAATATATAATTCGCCGACATTTCCAATATCTTCAACGTGATCTCATCTCCAGTCGCATCCAGTCACTGGAAGTGTCATGACAGCAGTCAGGGTTACCGTCGAGGAAGTACTGAAACAGAGGGAGATGGTGAAAGATTGCTTCTCGGACTGGAAGCCTGTGACTGGTGGTGTGCCTCGGCATTCGGTGCTGGGCCTGTTACTGTTTGTCATCTGCATCAATGATTTCGATGAGAACATACAGGGCAAGATTAGCAATTTTGCAGATGATACAAAAGTGAGTGGTTTTGTAGATAGTGAAGATGGTTGTGAATGATTGCAGCAGGATCTGGATCAATTGGCCAGGTGGGCGGAGGAATAGTTGATGGAATTTAATACAGAGAAGTGTGAGGTGTTGTATTTTGCATCCTCAAACAAGGGCAGGACCTACACATTAAATGGTAGGCCACTGGGTAGTGTTGTAGAGCAGAGGGATCTAGGAGTACAAGTGCACGATTCCTTGAAGGTCGAGTCGCAGTTAGCTAAGGTAGTCAAAAAGGCTTTTGGCTCTTTGGCCTTCAGAGCATTGAGTATAGAAGTTGGGAGGAAATGTTGCAGTTGTATAAAAAGTTGGTGAGGCTGCATTTAGAATATTGTGTTTAGTTATGGGCATCATGTTATAGGAAAGATGTTGTCGAGCTTGAAGGGGTTCAGAAAAGATTTACGAGGATGTTGCCAGGGATAGAGGGTGTTAGCTACAGGGAGTGGGCCAGGTCATTATTTCATGGCGCACAGGAGGATGAGGGGTGATCTTATAGAGGTGTACAAAATGATGAGAATAGGGGAATCGAGGACCAGAGGACATGGGTGCAACGTGAAGGGGAAAAGATTTAATAGGAATACGATTTGTAACTTTTTCACACAGAGGGTGATGGGTGTATGGAACGAGCTGCCAGAGGAGGTAGTTGAGGCTGGGACTATGCCATCTTTTAAGAAACAGTTGGACAGGTACATGGATAGCACAGGTTTGGAGGATTATGGACCAAGCGCAGGCAAATGGGACAAGTGTAGCTTGGACATTGTTGGTCAGTGTGGTCGAGTTGGGCCGAAGGGCCTGCTTCCACACTGTATCACTCTATGTTTCTATGACTCTTTCCGTTTCTGCCCCTTCCGCTTTCCGTAATGACCACATTGTCCGCAGTTGCTTGGTCTGCTCATCTCTGCCCACCGAAACCGCTCCATTCCCAAGCATTTACCCTACATACGCATGGAATGTAATGCCTGGCCCGACAGCTCCTGTTTCACTTCCAACAGCCACGCAGGCAGTCATCCCAGTTCAGACTGAGATTCACATGCACCTCTACAGATCACGTGTGCAGCATTTGTTTCCCGCGATGCTCATTCGCGTACATTGGTGAGACCAAGCGTACACAAGGCAACCGTTTTGACGACCATTTCCACTCTCTCCGTAAGGTTCACAGTCAGTGTCGAGTGGCTCTGCTTCCCATTCAGACACCGAGCATTGTCAACCTTGGCCTCACACACAGTGGAGAGCAGCGCCCGATGATCCGCTTGGATATCTTACAATGGAACAGTACAAACATCGATTTCTCCAATTTCGAATCATAGCACCCTGCACGCGCTCTCTTTCTCATTCTTGTGCACATATTTTACTCCCCAGCACCCAGCTCTCAAGTCACCTTCGTCATTAAAATTTTTTTTAACTCTACCTCCGCTACATGAACGACTGCATCGGTGCTACCTCCTGCACTGATGCAGAACTCACTGACCATTAACGTCACGACCAAATTTCCATCCTGCACTGAAATTCACTTGGACCATCTCCGACATCTCCATACCTTTTCCAGATCTGACCATCACCATCACAGGAGACAGGCGATCGACTGACATCTATGACAAACCCACTGACTCTCATTGCTATCTAGACTGTTTCCTGTAAAGACTCTCCCCCTACTCCCAACTCCTCCGCCTACGCTGCTTCTGCGCCCACGATAAAGTGTTCCATACCAGGTCATCCGAGATGTCCTCATTCTTCAGGAAATGGGGGATCCCCTCTTCCATTATAAATGAGGCTCTCATTGGAGTCTTGTCGACATCCTGCAGCTCCGTTCTTGCTCTCCCTCCCCCATTCGTAACAAGGACAGATTCCCTCTTGTCCTCGGCTTCCATCCCATCAGCTGCTGCATATATAGCACATATCCCTCCGACATTTTCGCCATCTCCAACAGGATACTACTACTAGCCACATCTACCCATCTCCACCCCTTTCTGCTTTCCGCAGAGACAGCTCCCATCACAAATCCTTGGCAAAACTCCTCCCTTCCCACCCAAGCCACCCAGGTACTTTCCCCTGCAACACATGTCCCTATACCTCCCCATCAACACCATCCAGGAATCCCAACAGTCTTGTCAGGTGAGGCAGAGGTTCATTCACCTCCTTCAACCTCATCTACTGTATCCGCTGCTCCAGGTGTGAATTCTTGTATATCGGCGAGACCAAGCATAGGTTTGGCGATCATTTCGAAGAACACCTCCGCTCAGTCCGCCTAAACTTACTTGATCTCCCGGTTGCTCAACACTAACTCACCCTCCCATTCCCACACTGACCTTTCTGTCCTCCATTGTCAGAGTGAGGCCTAGTGAAATTGGAGGAACAGTACTTCATATTTTGCTTGGGTAGCTTACACCCCAGCGGTATGAACATTGACTTCTCTAACTTCAAGCAGCCCTGGCTTTTCCTCTCTCGCCATCCCCTCCTCCTTCCCAGTTCTCCTACCAGTCTTGCTTGCTCCAACTACATTTTAACCCTGTACCGCCCCACCCTGGACATCAGTCTGAACAAGCCCGAAACATCACCCATTCCTTCTCTCAAGAGATTCTTGTAATAATATTTTTATTAGAAGTAATCCATCATAACAACGGTCTAACAACTTTTCAAATACACAACCAACTTATTTCAATAAGTATACGAATGTTACGAATAATTCTTATAAACTTCTATTTTTTTAGAAAGTAGAAAAAAAGAAGAATAGATTTTAATCAATAAGAATAGTGATTAAATAATAATTTTGATTATATCGTAAGAGAAAGAGATGAGAGAGAAAAAAAATATGTATATATTCTTGTTATATATATTTAATTAAAACAAAGTATTATATATATATATAAAAAATAGATTTTACTTCGGAGTCACGTGAGTGACTACGTGAAGAACCCGCCTCACGCTGGCAAACGGCATTACGTCGACGCTGACGGCGGAAGGAGGAGCTGCAGTAAGGAGCAGCTCCTCGCAGCGGTCGGAACGGCCCCGCAGGTAAGTGCAGCAAAGTCGGGATGTTTTTTAGCGTACGCTGGGTGGGTCCAGCAGTAAAAATAAAGTAAAATAAAAAGTCAGAGTCACGTTAAAGTGCTGTTTAACACAGATTAAATGAAAGAAATAGAGAAATCGGCAAAGAAAATTCGCGGGTAAAAAGAGCTTCCCGGGGTGAAAATAAAAATACGGGAAAAAAGCTAGTGCGGATCCGGTTCCGATACCGGTGGCCGCTGATTTACCCGTTAGTGAGTTCTAGATTCTCCAGAAGTTATAACCACGGAGAGAAATGCTCCTAAAAATGTAAAAGAAATCTGAGAGGCCCGTGGTTCTGATGACTCTGATACTGAAAGTCCTCCAGATAATTAAACTATATGGAACTAATAATGGAGCATATGGAGAAAGTTCTCCAAAAAATTATGAGACTAGGGTCACAGTACCCAGAAGGTTCCCAAAAAAGCCCTGAGGGGTTTAATTATTCTGATATGGCTGTGGGCCTAATTGGGAGTTGGAACTCCGGACCCAGGATTTGGGCCGAAGGAAGTCTCATGGGATGAAATCCCAATTGATTTATGGCTGCAGAAGGCAGACCCTGCTGATGGTGATTTGCATTTGAAAACACACCACAAAATAAAAGAAAGGCCAAATGTGCCTGAGATAGCAAAATAATTTGCTATATATGAAGGAAGTGGTGAGGCTATGGAAGAAAACCTAGCTGCCAACATTTATATATGGTATCTCACCAACTTCATGATTCTGTGATGATTGAAACATCAGAATTATAAACGCACAGGAAATTGTGCCTTATTGAAAGTGCCTACGGTTTATCCGTTGATATGGGCATCCATGACCCCAAATATGAGAGCTCAAGAAGTGAGGTTCAAAAATCCTCACAAATTATTCTGCTGCCATTATGGCTTTTGGGGAGATGGATACGTTTAAAAAAGAGGGCCTATTGTGCAAATTCTTTCTATGAAATTATTGTATGAGGAAAATGGTTTTCGGCCCATATTTCACCCAAGGTTTGCAAGCTTGTGTGGTTCAAGCAAGTGGTGTTCAAGCTCCTGGTTATCTGTTTGGAGTAAATCTGCCTAAATTATTAAAAATTGGATGAAGAAGCTAAAAATTTTAACTGCATGAAACCTTCGTCTTAGGACAAAAAAGGTATTTTTTCGCCCAGAAGGGGATTTGATTTTGCAAATAAAGGCAGAAATATGTCAAGGAAATATTATTGTACTGCACAGCCCAATACTTACCCGTATTCGGGGAAAAGGAGACCACCACGCTCATATGGAGAGGTATTAAAGACTTGTTCTATCTTTAAAGAAACTGCGGATTAATCTCCAGTTGGAGGGAGATTACAAAAGTTTTATAAAGACTGGCTTACTATTATTTCTGATCGGTTTATTTTTACAAGCAGTTTCAGGAGCCACTATTACATTTAAAGAAGGGGTTAATCCTCCAGTACAGATAAACCTGCCTATGCTTTCGTGTTTACTGCAATTGAAAAAGCAGAGATTAATGTGGAAATTGACAAATTATCTGAAAAGGGGTTATTGAAAAAACTTATGAACACGAGCATCAATTGTGTCTAAGATATTTCAAAAGACATAAAAAGATGGTGATTGCAGAATTATTCTGGACCTTACAGATCTAAATAAGTGGTAGAATACAAATTTTTAAATGGAAAACATTTAATACTGCAAGATATTTAATATCAGCAGGTTGTTATATGGCTACGATTGATTTGAAAAAATGCCTATTATTCTGTACCAATACATCAGTTTCTGGAGGTACTTAAAATTTAATTGGCTGGGACAATTATGGCAGTTTAAAGCTTTGCCAAATGGATTGAGTTCAGCTTCCAGGCTCTTTACTAAACTGTTGAAACCAGTTTTAGCCCAATTAAGAGTACAAAAACACATCGTTATGGCTTATCTCGATGACATTCTAATCATTATGGCAATCAAGAGTCAGCTGAGAATTAGTTTCAGTACAAAAGCTTTGTTAAAGCTAGGGTTTCTTGATTCATCCAATTAAATTCCAGCTGCAGCCAGCACAATCAATTAACTATTTGGAGTTTGTAATTAACTCAGAAACTATGTTAATACTTTACCAACAAAGATAAAGTTGATGATTTTTGGTGACTTGTAATAATCTCATTCACAAACTTATCCTTCCATCCGAAAAGTAGCGAAAACTATTGGTAAACTAGTAGCAGCATTTCCTGCAGTAGAATTTGGTCCATTACATTAATCAAAATCTTCAAAGGGACAAAATAAGAGCTCTCAAAGAGAGGGCAGGCCACTTTGATAGGCCTATGCAATTAGCAAAAGACGTTTTGTTGGAATTACCATGGTGGGTTAAAAATATCCCACAAGCTGCTAAAAACATTCTGATTAAACAGACTGAAATTGTTTATAAATAGATGCTAATGCTCTTGGATGTGGGGGGGGGGGGGGGGGGGGGGGGGGGGGGTAACAGATTCATCCTCCAGTTGTGGAGGTAGATGGAAAGTCCAAGAAGAAACGTTTCTTCAAACTTATGGTATTAACTATTTAGAGTTATTGGGTGCTTTCTATAGTCTAAAAGCATATTGCTGTTCAAAAAAGGGTCTACATGTATTAATACAGTTAGACAATAAAACGGCTGTTGCATATATTAATCACATGGGGGAGTCAGATCAGTATCATGTGATTGTCTGGTCAATGAAATATGGCAATGGTGTATTGATCGCCAAATTTGGATTTCAGCAAACTACATTCCAGGTAAAGACAATGTGGTGGCAGATAAAAGATCAAGGATATTTAAAGATAACACAGAATGGATGCTTAATCCAGCAATATTTAAGAATATTGTAACTCAATTTGGTTTACCAGAAATTGATTTGTTTGCATCAAGGCTTAATCATCAATTGCCTAAATATGTGTCTTGGGAACACGATCCAGATGCAGTAGCAGTAGATGCTTTTTCATTGAACTGGGGGAATATGTTCTTTTATGCTTTTCCACCTTTTGCTTTGGTTCAGCAATGTCTGAAGGAAATAGAACAAGATTCTGCCACAGGATTGTTGGTAGTTCCAAATTGGCCAACACAACCTTGGTTCCCATTAATGCTGAATATGATTAAAGACTCATATATGTCAATTCCTAACTGTAGTGATATTTTGATTAATCCAGTAACCAAAGAAATTTATGCATTATATGCATATATGAATTTATTAATCTGCAGGTTTTGACCAGACCACTACAGGAGCTGGAATTGTCGGACAAAACTATGGAGGTTATAGTCGCATCATGGCGAGATAACACACAAAAACAATATATGACACATGTAAAGAAATGGGAAGAATTTTGCACACAGTCAAATATTTCTTATGATACGGTGAATATTGCATGTTTGATATTGTGATACTGTGATATTGCATGGAAAATGTATTGGAGCTCCTTGCTAAATTGCATTTTGAGCAACATTTAAGTTACAGTGCTACTAACACTGCACGCAGTGCCTTATCATCTTATTTAGGACTTATGTCTGACCAGAAATCAATTGGATCACATCCACTAATATCTAGATTCATGAAAGTAATCTTTAATATTAATCCACCCAAACCTAGATACACAGAGATTTGGGATGTGAGCATTGTACTTACCTTACTTAGACAGTTGACTCCAATTGAAGGATTGTCATTGGAAAGATTAACATTCAAATTAATAATGTTAATATCATTGGTTTCAGCTCAAAGAGTGCAAACTTTACAAATGTTGCGTTTAGACTGTATGCATGTGACTACAGATAACATTGTGTTCTATGTTTACGATCTGATCAAACAAAGCAGACCAGGGAGATCTGGAGCTAAGGTAACCTTTCAAGCTTATCCTATTTGATCCTACTTTGTGTGTGGTTAAACATTTGAATCAATATGTTAAAGTTACTGAAACTCTTCAAGGAAATGAAAAAACATTGATGATTACGCATAAAAAGCCACACACAAAAGCTTCAGTTCAAACTATCTCAAAATGGTTGAAACAGGTGTTGCTTTTAGCAGGAGAAGACACTGATGTGTTCAAATCTCACTCCACCAGGGCTGCAGCTACGTCCGCGGCGAAGGTGCGGGACGTACCACTCGAGCATATTTTAAAAATCGCAGGGTGGAGTAAAGAAGAAACTTTTTCAAAGTTCTACAATAAACCTGTTCACACTATCACAAGTTTGGCCACGCGGTGTTGGGATCAATATAATTACCTGCTTTGTATACTATTGATTACTATAACCAAGTTATGTAGTCACTTATATCTTTTATCACTTGTAATCATTCCCTCGGATATAAGGAGGGTTATTATATGTTCTTTAAACCATAAAAAAGTTAATTATGGAAAGAACTAATATTAGTCTGGTTTCTCATGTATATATTTACTTAGCCGGACTGTCGTACTAATTAAATACTACGACATAAAAAAAACACAGAAAGCTTTAAAATCTTCACGTAGTCACTCACGTGACTCCGAAGTAAAATAGTAAGATTAAACGAGAACTTACCAGTTCGAAGTTTGATCGTTATTTTATGAGGAGTTACGATGAGGGATTACGTGCCCTCCACTCCCACCCTCATAAAATAAATGATCAATCTGGTAGTTCTAAGTCTTTTATGAGCCTTACTATGTTACTTCGGCTATTTGGTGTTCTGTGTTTTTCATGCCGCTGCTTTGAAGTATGCCGTTTGCCAGCGTGAGGCGGGTTCTTCACGTAATCCCTCATCGTAACTCCTCATAAAATAACGATCAAACTTCGAACTGGTAAGTTCTCGTTTAATCTTACTATTATAGTATACATCTTAATAGTGAATAACACAATTACAAATAGCGATATCAATAGAGACATGTATACGAATCAAAAACAAAAAACATAGTTATTTTCATCTAATCCTGCCGGGTACGAATTGAGTTGTGATGCCAAGAACAGCTACACCTTCAAATATTCTGTATATGGAGACCATATCTGTTCAAAGAGTTCGTATTTGTCCATTAGGACAAATCTGATTCTTACCAAATGCAACGTCTCCAACATTTCCACTGTCCACATTTTAATTGTGGGGGATAATGTTCCCTTCCAAAATTTCAGTATGAATTTTTTCCCTGTTATCAAACAGTAATCCAATAAATTTCTTTGGTTTACTGTTAATATTAAATTTGAATCCGGAACTCCTAATATTATTAATTTTGGATCTGGGTCCAGTTTAATTTTAAGAACTTCAGAGATAACTCTAAAGATTTCTGTCCAATAATAATTGAGTTTTATACATGTTACAAAACTATGCGTTAAATTAGCTTCCAAGTTCTGACAATTATCACAAATAGGAGAAATGTTAGGATAAATGCTATTTAATTTTGTCTTTGAATAATGTAATCTGTGTAATACCTTAAATTGTATCAATATGTGTCTAGCATTTAATGAGCAACGATGTATACCATATAACCATATAAAACCATATAACAATTACAGCACGGAAACAGGCCCTCTCAGCTCTTCCAGTCCGTGCCGACCATTTGTTTTCCCCTAGTCCCATCTACCTGCACTCAGACCATACCCCTCCATTCCCTTCACGTCCATATACCTATCCACTTTACTTTTAAATGTTAAAATCGATCCTGCCTCCACCACTTCTGCTGGAAGCTCATTCCACACAGCCACCATCCTCTGAGTAAAGAAGTTCCCCCTCACGTTACCCCTAAACTTCTGTCCCTTAATTCTCATGTCATGCCCTCTTGTTTGAATCTTCCCTATCCTCATTGGGAAAAGCTTATCCACGTCAACTCTGTCTATCCCTTTCATCATTTTAAAGACCTCAATCAACTCTAAAGAGTTTTGAAAAATTATCACTATGGCATCCACTATTTCTGGGGCTACTTGGCTAATAAAGTATGATTATGATTATGATATTGTGAGATTAAATAAACAACATGACATAAACAGGTAAAATGCATGTTGCCTCTGATCGTGGTGAATACAGAAAACAGACTAAAAATATGCAGAGATTTATTGAATATTGGCTGTAATGGGAACGCAATGTTTGTGGCAAACATTAAGCCCAATTAAACTGATCTGCCTGTCCTGGTCCATATCCTTGTACTCTCTGCACTTCCCTGTACCTACAATGAGCCTCTTAAACACCTCTATCATATCCACTCGCACCACCATCATGCGTTCCAGGTCCGTACCACACCCCGTGTAAAATACTTGCCTCGTCCATCTGCATTAAACATTCCCCCTCACACCTTATAGCTATGTCTTCTATGTCATCCTGGAAAATGACACTGAATGTCTACCCTCTCAATGACTCTCATCATTGTATATACTTCTATCAAGTCTCCCACGAACCTCCAACATTTCAGAGAAAACAATCCACGGATATTCAATCTCTCCCTGTGGTTGATCCAGGCAGCATTCTGGTTAACCTGTTTTGTACCCTCTACAAAACCTCAATTTCTTCCCTTTAATGAGCGATTGGATCTGTACTCAATGCTCCAATTGCGGCCTCGCCAAACTCATATAGAACTGCACCATGACTTCCCGACCCTTATGCTCAACATCCCTAGCAATGAACACAAGCATACCATACGTCCACTTTAACATGTACATGAGCTGCCAACTGCAGCGAACTATGAACTTGGACTCCAAGATCCCTTAGCACATCCATGTTCTTCAGAATCTAGCAACTTACTGTACAAAACAGCCTACCATTGATGTTCATTGAATGGTGGTGGCTTCACATAAATAAAAATGGATTTAAGATGGTAAGCGAGGATCAAATGTGAGGGAAATGCCTTTAACGATTTAAATGGGAACTCATTATAATATGTTCACTGTGGGGCAATGACTTTAAGCCTTTGGTGGTTAAGTTGAGAATGGAGTTTTATCAGTGTTCCAGATGTTACATGGCATCTATGGATGCAGCTCACATTCACATTACTCTATAGACATGAATTGTCTGTCTTTGACCAGGTGGATCGCGGAGCTCAGATGAGCATTCTCCAATCAGTATGACATGAAAGATGAGTGTGTGGCCAGGAAGGTCTTTGATGATGTTGGCTGCCTTTTTTAGGCAGCGACTCCGATAAACCCCTTTGATGATTGGCGGGGTCAGAGCCGGTTATGAACTGGACACTGTTCACAACTTTTGGCAGTCTCTTCCGCCCCTGGATGTTCAAGTTGCCGAACCAGGCCATGATGCAATTCATATAATTTGCGGGATTTGACAATAAGTACTTTACTTAATGTGCTCTGTTTGGTTTTATTATTCATGTCATACTGATTGGAGAATGCTCATCTGAGCTCCGCGATCCACCTGGTCAAAGACAGACAATTCATGTCTAGAGTAATGTGAAAGTGCAGCTGCATCCATAGATGCCATGTAACATCTGGAACACTGATAAAACTCCATTCTCAACTTAACCACCAAAGGCTTAAAGTCTCAATAGAAAGTGACAACAGGCCTTACCTGCAAAATTATTCCAGCCCTTTGCTTCTTGTTTTAATCAAACAACATCTGCTGTTGTTGTTTCAACAAAACGTTGAGTTTCTTTCCAAACACCGATGGGCGAGAGCGATATTCATAATACGGAAGCACTGTTGTTCGTTCTTGGAACGGAATGAAAGATGGTGCTTCAATTATTGAGGCAATTCACCATTAACAAAGTCATTACAAACAAAAAAAGACTTGGAAGAGAGCTTTGAATATAGTGCTCATCAATTTATTATCATCACGAGCACATCCATATAATTCTCGAGGAACTGATCTATCCATAGATAAGTTATATTTTAACTTGCGAACAATCGAAACGGCTGAGTGCATCATGTTAAGAACATTATCAAGAGTATTAAAATCACAGACACAGTCATAGATGACAAAAGCAGAACAGTCGACCATGCGACAATGACTCAACGATTTCACCCCAGAGAAATTTACTGTGAACTGGCTGAAGAATGGAGTTGGATTCTGGCATCGTCACCTCTCCCACCTTCCAGGTGAACAGTAAAGGTAACTTCTCAGCGACCAGCCAGTTGACATTACCAGCTGGGTGGGGAGTGGTTCGGAGGTTCCGTCTATACCTGCCAAGTCAACCATGGAAAAGATTTGAAAAGCCAAAACATCAGTAGGTCTCCAGGTAAGAAATGCATCCGTGGTGTGTCTCGGGTATTAGTGTAAACATTAGCGCTCACGGTGGTAGAACTTCACTGACATTGTGAAAGCCCATGTGTAGGAAGAAAGTGCAGATGCTGGTTTGCACCGAAAGTAGGCACATAATTCCCGAGTAACAGCTGTTTAGGCATCTGCAGAGAAAAGGAATAGGTGACGATTCGGGTCGAGATGCTTCTTCCGACTTAGAATCAGGAGAGAGGGAACTAGAGGTATGAGAATGTACAAACAAATGAATCAGAGGAGAGGGAAACTAGAGGTATGAGAATGTACAAACAACCAAATGAATGAAAGGTATGAAAAGACCAAATCAAAGCCAGCAACGATGAACAAGGAAAGGTTGAGGCCACGATGGTCCATCGTTGCTCTGGAAATGGTGATAACGAGCAGCTACAAAGAGTGAAAAGAAAGAGGACCACAGTGAAACTAGTAGAATGACAAGGGTGGGAGGTGGGCGGAGAGAGATGGAATGCAAGGGTTACTTGAAATTGGAGAAATCAATAATGATACCGATGAGTTTTAGGTTGCCAAAGCGAAATATGAGGTGTTGTTCCTCCAATTTGTGTTTAGCTTCACTCTCATAGTGAAGGAAGTCCAGGAATAGGATGGGGTTTAATGTGTTTGGCAAGCTGGTGATCGCCTAGGGCAAGGCGGAGAGAGCGAAGGTGTTCTGCGAAACGACCGCCACTATCTGCGCTTTGATTCACGATGTACAGGAACCCACATCTAGAACAGCGGATACAGTGGTTGGTGGAGGTGCAAGTGAACCTCCACCAACCACTAAAAGGACTGTCAGGGTCTCTGGATGAGGTCGAGTGAGGAGGTATCTGGATAAGTGTTGCGTCTCCTGTTGTTGCAAGGGGTAGGATGATTGCTGCAGGAAGGGATGAATTAAACAGGGAGTAGCGGGGGGAATGTTCTCTGAGAATGGGGGAAAGGGGTGGAGATAGAAAGATATGATCGTGCTGAAATCCCGTTGGAGGTGGCGAAAATGTCGGAGGATTATGTGCAGTATACGACGGCTGACAGGTTGAAAGGTGAGGACTATGGGGACTCCGTCCCTGTTGAGTCGGGAGGTGGGGGGCGGTGGTAGAACGTGTGGAGCTGCGGTATACGGAGGAGACATGGGTGAGGGCATCATCTATGATAGAAGAGGGGAAACCCGGTTCCCTAAAGAATGAGGACATCTCGGATGTCCTGGTATGGAACAGCTCATCTTAGGTACAGATGTGATGGAAAGAGAGGATAAGTGACCAAGGGTTAGAGTCTTTGCAGGAGGCAGTATGAGAAACGTCGCCCAGCAGCTGTGCTTGCCGGTAGGTTTGTAATAGACGTTTGACAATAGCTTTCGCCTGTGATGGAGACAGTGAGATCAAGAAAGTGTAGGGAGGTCAGAGATTGTCCAAGTGAATTTGAATGCAGGCTGGAAATTGGTAATGATGATAATGATGTCCGTGAGTTCTGCATTGGTGCAGGGAGTGGCCCTTTTGGAGTCGTCAATGTAGCGCAGAAAGAGGCAGCCATAACTGGGGCCAATACGAGCCCATGGGCCCATGCCTCCTCCATTGATCTGGAGGAATTGGGAGGATTCTAATGTGACGTTGATGAGAGTGAGCAGCAGTTCTTTTAAGCAGATTAGAACGTTAGTAGATTGAAATTGGCTGGTTCAGCTGTCCATGAGGAAACATAGGGCATTAAGCCCTCGCTGGTGGTGGATGGAGGTGTAGAGTAACTGAAAGCCCATGGTAGAGTTGAGGGCACTGGGGGCTGGAGAACAGAAGTAAATGAAGAGAAGAAAGACGTGTGACGTGTCTTGGACATAGGTCGGGAGGGATTGGATCAGAGGGGATAGGATGGAGTCACGGTGCATTGAAATGATTACAGTGGGACAGGAGCTGGCAGAAGCCCAGGAGCAGTTGCAGTGGGAGGTGCGGCCTCCGGGCGGTGAGTACAAAAACGGAGCGTGGGGCTTTGCTTCACAAAGGCCCATGAGCGGTTGGAGCGCGAGGAGTACACAATCAACAACGTTCCATTCACATTTCTAAATAAGTGGGCTTGAGGAAGCCTCTGATTGGTGGAAGCGAACTAGAGGAAGCAGCTGATTGGGAGTCGGATCCCAGCTGATTTCTTACAGCACTTTGTATTGGATCCTGGGTAAGGGGGGAGAATGAGGGCCAGGGCAGTTTACTGTTCTGGATGTCAAATGTGGGAAGTCATGGAGTCTCATAGCCTTCCAGACGTCCACATCTGCGCCACACCTGGGGCTCCTAAGGGACCATATTAGGAACCTGGAGCAGCAGCTCGATGACCTCTGTCTGGTCAGGGAGAGTGAAGAGGTCATAGAGAGGAGTTACAGAGAAGTGTTCACTCCAAGACCACGGGAGGCAGACAAGTGGGTCATAGTTAGGAGGGGCAGGGGGAAGAGGCAGGAACTAGAGAGTACCCCGGTGGCTGTACACCTTGACAATAAGTACTCCTGTTTGAGTACTGTTGGGGGTGACAGCCTACCTGGGGGTAGCAACAGCGGCCCGCATCCGGCACAGAGACCGGCCCTGTTGCTCAGAGTAGGGTAAAGAAAAGGAGGGAAATAGTAATAGGGGACTCTATAGTTAGGGGGTCAGATATGCGATTCTGTCGACGCAGTAAGGAGACCCGTATGGTAGTTTGCCTCCCTGGTGCCAGGATCCGAGATGTGTCTGAACGTGTCCAAGATATCCTGAAATGGGAGGGAGAGGAGCCTGAGGTCGTGGTACATATAGCTACCAATGACGGACTTCCGGTGGCGCTATGGAGTCCTAGAGCATAGCGCCAGCCAGCTCCCTAAAAATTCGGAAAAAACGGGGGTTTAAAAAGACTTACCGGCTGCCTGCTTCACACTGCTTGCCGTTTTAATACCGACGGTACCGAGTAACGTCATCAGCCGTGCGACAAACCATGACGGCACGGAGCCCTACCGACAAGGTAAAAGGTCGAAAAACCCGGCCGAGAGCGGGAGAAGGCCTGGGAGAAGCCTCGGATTCAAGTAGGGCCAGCTCCCTGGAAGATGTCTCCAAGAAAGCAGGCACAGAAGGTGAGGATTTGAAAACTTTTATTTCTCACCAGATGGCTGATTTAAAGCTAGAATTAAAGGCAGAAATGAAAGATATAAAGCAAGAAATGAAAGATATAAAGGGAGAAATAAAGGAAGAAATTTGTCAAATTAACAATCAGATGGATCTGATGAAAAATCAATGGAATGAATTTAAAAAAGATACAATGTTAAAAATTGATAATAAGTTCAAGAAAGTATCAGAAAATTTGAAGAATGAACTTATTGATATGATCAATGATATGGAACGTAAGATGGAGATTAAACTTGAAAAAGTTAAAAAAGACTTTCAAAATAAGATTGATCCTATTGAAAATGTGCTGGAACAACAGGCAGCTGGCATGAACAACCTTGAAAAGATAGCGGAGGCAAGTACTGTGTCTACAGCAAAGCTGATAACAGAACAAGAACGTCTACTGGAGTTGTTGACTAAAGTAACAGAGAAATGCACTCAGCTAGAAGGCTATCAGAGAAGACAGAACTTGAGGATCGCAGGGATTCCTGAAGGTCTAGAGAAACACGAAGATCCTCGAGAATTCACTGCTAAACTACTTCAAGCTGTTTTATCTCTGGATGATAAGCCTGTATTAGCTCGTGCACATAGAGTCGGCAGACGACAGACCAGTACAAATGCCCCCCCAAGACAAATGATTGTAAAGCTACAATATGATTTTGTCCTGGAGGATATTATGCGGAGAGCTTCGGGAAAAAAGAATCTGACATTTCAAGGACAAAGAATCAGTATCTACCGAGACTATCCCCCAGAGGTTGCCAGAAAACGAAAAGCGTTTAATGAAGCCAAAAGCCTTATGAGGGGTGTAGAAAACTTGAGATACGGTTTGAATTACCCAGCCACCCTAAGAGTTACTTATAACAACGTGGAACATTTCTTCAAGACCCCAGCAGAAGCAATGGAATTTGCAAAGCAGTTTGACACTTGAAAATGATCTACAAGCAAACATACTGTCTTTTACTACTTTTAGAGACCTAGTATGGTCTCTTAACATTCTGTGAGACTTCATACGATAATATGGAATTAGAAGGAACTAGAAGGAATGGACAATGTCGTATGGAATGAAGCGTTTTTCTGGATTGGAAGATGCTTGCTGAACATTGACAATTAGTCATAATATATAACTAACATAAACAAATAACACACATACTAAAATCATAACGCGGTTTAATATCACTATGATTATTATTAACCAAGATTGTTCACTATTGCTAATTAATATTACTAATAATTAATATCTT
Source organism: Okamejei kenojei (assembly GCA_035221665.1). Taxonomy (NCBI): domain Eukaryota; kingdom Metazoa; phylum Chordata; class Chondrichthyes; order Rajiformes; family Rajidae; genus Okamejei; species Okamejei kenojei. The sequence goes on from CM069155.1 coordinate 518,747, forward strand.
ATGTCTTGTTAAATTTGGAGATACCCTCCCCTTTTTTTTTTTCTTCTTTAATAATGATTTTTTATTTTGTACTTTAAAAATTCTTTATCTCACGTTTTATAGTTCGATTTTTAAATTAATTTTAGATATACATACTTTTATATGATGATCAATATCACTTTTAATATTTCTTTAATATTATATCCCCGTTAAAATATTATTATGGAATAATAATTCCTTAAATCTAGGAGCTGGCCAAATTAATAACATCAATGCCGGAAGCCTTTAGATGGATAGCCAATGTAGTATGGCTTACACAAACTACAAATATTTTATTTGTAGTTTTTTCATTCTTTATACACACTATTAATCTCTTTATCTATTCTTTACTATTCTTTTATACCTATTGTATCTTTCAGTTTGAATGGAGCTACACATTGGAACAATGGAGATATATTCGTGAAGTACATAAAAGAGATTTAAAATTCATCTATTCGGTGTTCGGGTGTAAGGTTAGGTCTACTGCACGGACCCTTAGACTCTATTGTAGATTCCCACAAATTTAAAATGCAGGACTTAAAAAGAAATATGGGGAATGAGGGATTAACCTTTTGCAGTTGGAATGTTAAAGGTATCAATGAACCAATAAAAAGAGGAAAAATATTGACACACTTAAAGGCAATTAAAGCTGATGTAATTTACATTCAAGAAACCCACTTAAAAAAAGACGCTGAAAATAGGCTGAAAGCCAAATGGATAGACAAAATATATCACTCTTCTTTTACGCATAAATCAAGAGGCGTAGCAATATTTATTTCGTAAAGGTACTTTATTTAAGCATACATCTACTATATCTGATAAAGATGGCAGATATATTATTGTGATAGGAGAAATAAACAGGGAAAAAATGATTTTCGTTAATATTTATGGACCAAATTTTGATAGTCCTTTATTTTTTAAGAAAGTACTCAATAATATTCCGGAATTAACACATTATAATTTGATAATTGGAGGAAATTTTAATTGTACATTAGACCCTTACTTAGATAGATCTTCAAAACAAAGAAAAAACTAAATCACATACTAGTGATTTATTAAATGCATATATCCAAACGACTAATATTAAAGATGTTTGGAGAACAGAAAATCCTACTGGTCGAGAATATTCCTTTTACTCACCAGTACATAAAACTTATTCAAGAATAGATTATTTTCTGGTAGATGCAAAGCTTATTTCACTTACTTACGAATCTAAATATCATAATATTATAATTTCAGATCATGCACCATTAACATTTAAAATTAAAATAAATGGTAAAACAGAAAATTTAGGACAATGGAAACTTAATCCACAAATTTTAAAAAATAAAACCACTCAGGAATATATTATAACTCAGATTAAGATTTTTTTTGAAATAAATGATCAACCAGAAATATCTCGCTCTTTATTATGGGAAACATTTAAAGCATATCTTCGAGGAATTATGATTTCTTCACAAGCATTCCATAATAAAAAGATTCGGAAGGAACAACAGGACTTAGAAAGGAGATTAAACAATTAGACATACAGAATGCAATAAAATCAGATATAATAATACATAATAAAATTGTAGCATTGAAATATAAATTAAACAAAATATATACTGATCAAGTTTTAAAATATTACCAACATACTAAACAATTGCAGTTTGAATTTTTGGAGACAAACCCCAAAAATTATTGGCTCGACAATTAAGGAAAATTGAAGCTGAAAAAATTATACATAGGATTAAATCACAAAACGGTGAATTATTAATACAACCCAAAGATATTAATGAAAGATTTATGCAATATTATAAAAATCTGTATACTGCTAAAGCGACACTAAATAAAACAGAAATAGATGCTTTTTTAAATATATGTAACTTAAAAGAATTAGATTTACAAAATAGAGAACTATTAAATGCTGATATTTCAATAAAAGAAATCCAAGAATCTATTAAATCATTAAAAAATGGTAAAACTCCAGGACCGGATGGTATAGGTTCGGAATTTTATAAAATTTTTCATGATCAAATGGTCCCATATTTAAAATCATTATATGAACAGATATATACACAAGAGAAATTACCAGATACACTGAACGAGTCTATTATAACACTTATACCCAAAATAAATAAAGATTTGGATGAACCAGGATCATATAGAGCAATTGCTTTATTAAATACGGATCAAAAAATTTTAAACAAAGATACTAGCACAAAGATTAAGCACAGTTGTTAACGAATTAATTCATCCTGATCAAACAGGATTTATACCTAAAAGATATTCTTCATATAATCTAAGACGGTTATTTAATATCATATATTCGAAAAGAAGTGATAAAAAAGACTTAGTAGTTATCTCGCTGGATGCAGAAAAAGCTTTTGACCAGGTGGAATGGCCTTATTTATTTTCGGTGATGGAAGCTTTTAAGCTTGGTGAGAAGTTTACTACTTGGATCAAATTGTTATATGCAAACCCAACAGCTAGAATAACAACAAACCGTATGTTATCAACTAAATTTAGTTTATCTCGAGGTTGTAGACAAGGCTGTCCTTTATCACCTTTACTGTTTGCGTTAGCAATCGAACCTCTTGCCCAAAGGGTAAGATTGCACCCAGAAATATATGGATATGATACTAAAGATACTAAGAATAAAATCTCGTTATATGCGGACGATGTATTACTTTATATCACTAAACCGGAAATAAGTATCCGTAATTTGTTAAAACTAATAACGGAATTTGGTTTAATTTCAGGATACAGTATCAATTGGAATAAAAATGAACTTATGCCAATAGCCATGAATAACTTACAGATATTACAACAATTTCCTTTTAAGATAACAAATGAAAATATTAAATATCTTGGTATTTTTGTTACAAAAAGATTTGACTCTCTATTTAAGTCTAATTTCCCGTTATTACTGAATAAATTAAATAAAAATATTTTATACTGGAAACGTTTACCTATTTCAATGTTAGGTAAAATAAACGCAATAAAAATGACTTTTCTCCCACAATTATTATATTTATTTCAATCAATCCCGATATATCTCCCTAAATTTTTTTTAAAAAAAGTAGACTCTCTAGTCACTAACTTTATCTGGGATTATAAGAACCATAGAATAAATAAAAAACACTTATGTAAAGCTAAAATAAACGGGGGATTAGCATTACCAAATTTTATGTTTTATTATTGGGCAGTTAATATTAAAAATATGAACTTCTGGTTAAAAGAAACAGATAATAAACCAAACTGGTTAAAAATGGAAAGAGAAGACTGTTTTCCATTTGAAATTAGTTCTATGATATTTGCTAATATTAATGTACCTAAGAAAATTTATAGTGAAAACTCGATAATAGAAAGCGGAATCCGTATTTGGAAACAAATAAAGAAAACATTAAAACTAAAATTTATACCGTTAGGTCTTACTATTGCCAACAATTTTACGTTTAAACCCTCAACGATGGATAAGGCTTTTATACAATGGAAAAATAAAGGAATTTTAAATATAGGGGATCTGTATAAGGAAAATTTTTTTCTTTCATTTCAAGAGTTACAACAAGCTTACGGGCTTCATAATAATGAATATTTTAGATATTTACAAATCAGAAACTATATCTCTGCAAATACACAAGAATTCAGAAATAGAAAGAGTGAAATTTTAGATGAATGCTTGAATAAACATCCAAATACAGAAAAAATGATATCATATATTTACAATATTTTGTTGGAAAGTGATATTCCATCATCGGAAACACACAGACAGCTTTGGGAAAATGAATTAGGTCAAATAATAAGCCCAGAAATATGGGAAGAAAGTTTACAACACATACATTACTGCTCGTTAAATGCTAAACATGCTCTTATACAGTTTAAAATTTTACATAGATTACATTACTCCAAATCTAAATTACATAATATATTTCCAAAATTATCGCCTATATGTGATAAATGTCAAATCTCAGAAGCAAATTTGTCACATTCATTCACTAATTGTACGAAGATTGTAGAATATTGGAACGAAATATTTAAGATAATCTCGAATGTTGTTAATATTACTATGATTCCTGATCCAAAGTTAATAATACTTGGAATACCTGAAACGGAACAAATAATTACAAGGAATCAAAGAATTTTTATCGACTATTCTCTAATAATTGGGAAAAAATTAATACTAAAATTTTGGAAAGGCCCTGCATCCCCAACAATTAAAATGTGGAATACAGAAATGTCGGAGACACTTCACTTGGAGAGATTGAGACTTGTGCTTATGGATAGGTTAGATCTCTTTAAAGGGATTTGGTCTCCATACATTAAATATTTACAGGGTCATAATGGTTCGGCGCGGGGACTTGACTGAGGCCTGAATATCTGAATGGATGAAGAAATACATATAATAAATCATGAATGTATCTCCAAGAACGGATTATTGAGTAATATTTTAATCTCCACCAAACTTTTCACATTTTCTTTTCTATTTTCTACTTTCTATCTCTATCTTTCTATCTTTAAGTAGGAAAAAAAAGTATAGAAACATATTATATATATTCTTAATATTAGTATGAATATACATATTATTAGTTGTATGAAAATATTATAGATGTCTTAAATTTGTAATTATATAAAATTGCGCATTTTCAACTATATAATAATTTTGAAATATAAAGTTAATAATAATACAAACACTCTTAATATTATGAAAATATCATGAATATCATAGAAGTTTGGTTAAGATTGGGTATTATGTAGTTATATTAGGGGGGATTTGTATTTGGTAATTAGAAGAAATATGTATGGTATGAGAAGTATGAGTATATTGCTTATTTTAGGAATATACTACATACACTCCCAATTATACAAAATAAATAACCAGGAAATGTATATTGGATAACATTACAAATAACACAAACAGTATCAATTGATAATCAATATTATATAATTTTGTATATTATATAATTTTTAATGCCGCATAAGAGTGTACTCTGTATATATTGTTTCTATAATAAAAAAAATTAAAAAAAAAAAAAAAAAAAAAAAGAAAAAGAGAAGGGGCCCTGAAAGGAGAATTTAGGGAGTTTGGAGGATTGTTAAGGAGAAGGACCGCAAATGTAACAATCTCAGGATTACTGCCTGTGCCACGCGACCATGCGAGTAGGATTGGAGGTGGAGGATAAATGCGTGGCTGGACCGGCGTGGGATTCACGTTTCTGGATCATTGGGACCTCTTTTGGGGAAGGTGTGACCTGTATAAAAAGGACAGGTTGCACTTGAACCAGAGGGGGACCAATATCCTGGTGGGGAGATTTGCAAAGGCTACTGGGGAGACTTTAAACTAGACCGGTTGGGGGGAGGGACACAAATAGAGAAAGCTAGTAGACAGTGTGTGAGGCAGGACGTAGAGAAGGGAAGCACTCAGACCCAACATGTAGGGGAGAAAAAAGAAAAAGATAATAAGCAGAGAATAAGAGGTGGTGGGTTTCTTAAATGCGTGAGCAGAGGGACCGGGGTATAAAATGAGGGTAGAAGCAATAGGTAGCATGGTGAAAAATAAAAGTGGCAGGCAGACAAATCCAGGGCAAAAATCGAAAAGGGCCACTTTTCAACATAATTGTGTAAGGGATAAGAGTGTTGTAAAAACAAGCCTGAAGGCTTTTTGTCTCAATGCAAGGAGCATTCGGAATAAGGCGGATGAGGTGAATGTGCAGATAGTTCTTAATGAATATGATATAGTCGGGATCACGGAGACATGGCTCCAGGGTGACCAAGGCTGGGAGCTGAACATCCAGGGATATTCAATAATTCAGGATGGATGGACAGAAAAGAAAAGGAGGTGGGGTAGCGTTGCTGGTTAAAGAGGAGATTAACGCAATAGTAAGGACGGACATTAGCTTGGAGGATGTGGAATCGATATGGGTAGAGCTGTGAAAAACTAAGGGGCAGAAAACGCGAGTGGGAGTTGTGTACAGGCCACCTAACAGTAGTAGTGGAGTTGGGGATGGCATCAAACAGGAAATTAGAAATGCATGCAACAAAGGTAAAACAGTTGAAGGTGACTTCAATCTACATATAGATTGGGTGAATCAAATGGACAGGGGTGCTGAGGATGAGGATTTCTTGGAGTGTATGCGAGATAGATTTCTAAACCAACGTAGAGGAACCAACGAGAGAACAGGCTATTCCAGACTGGGTATTGAGTAATGAGGGAGGTTAGTTAGCAGTCTTGTTGTGCATGGCCCCTTGGGCAAGAGTGACCATAATGTGGTTGAGTTCTTCATTAGGATGGAGAGTGACATTGTTAATTCAGAAACAAGGGTTCTGAACTTAAAGAAAGGTAACTTTGAGGGTATGAGACGTGAATTGGCAATGATAGACTGGCAATTGATTCTTAAAGGGTGGACGGTGGTTATGCAATGGAAGGCATTTAAAGACTGCATGGATGAACTACAACAATTGTTCGTTACACAAAAAGCTGGAGAAACTCAGCGGGTGCAGCAGCATCTAAGGAGCGAAGGAGATAGGCGACGTTTCGGGTCGAGACCCTTCTTCAGACTGGTCAGGGATCAGGGAAACAAGAGATATAGACGGTGATGTGGAGAGATAAAGAACAATGAATGAAAGATATGCAAAAAAGTATCGATGATAAAGGGAACAAGCCATTGTAAGCTGTTTGTGGTGTGAAAATGAGAAGCTAATGCGACTAGGGTGGGGGAGGGAGATAGAGATAGAGGGAATGCCAGGGCCCGAGGGCTGAGAGAGAGGTGGGAAGGGAAGGAGACAGCAAGGGTTAACAGAATTGAGAAAATTCAATGTTCAAGCCCAAAGGATGCAGACTCCCCAAGCGGAATATGAGGTGCTGTTCCTCCAACTTGCGGTGTTGCTCACTCTGGCCGTGGAGGAGGCCCAGGACCGAGAGGTCGGATACGGAATGGGAGGGGGAGTTGAAGTGTTGAGCCACCGGGAGTTCGGGTTGGTGTTTGCGGACCGAACGGAGGTGTTCGGCGAAACGATCGCGAAGCCTCCGCTTGGTCTCACCGATATAGATCATCTGGCATCTGGAGCAGCGGATGCAGTAGATGAGGTTAGAGGAGGTGCAGGTGAACCTCTGTTGGACCTGGAAGGACTGCTTGGGTCCGTGAAAGGAGTGGAGGGGGGAGGTGAAGGGATAAGTGTTGCATTTCTTGCGGTTGCAAGGGAAAGTGCCCGGGGAAGGGGTAGAGCGGGAGGGGAGGGAAGAATTGACAAGGGAGTTGCGGAGAGAGCGGTCTTTGCGGAAGGCAGACAGGGGGGGAGATGGGAAGATGTGGCGGGTGGAGGGGTCACGTTGGAGGTGGCGAAATTGGCGGAGGACTATTTGTTGTATTTGCCGGTTGGTGGGGTGAAAGGTGAGGACCAGGGGGACTCTGCCCTGTTTGCGAGTGGGGGAATGGGGAGAGAGGGCAGTGTTGCGGGGTATGGAGGAGACCCTGGTGCGAGCCTCATCAATAGTGGGGGTGGGGAATCCCCGTTCTCTGACTGGTGTGGAACACCTCATCCTGAGAGCAGATGCGGCGTAGACGGAGGAATTGGGAATAGGGGATGGAGTCCTTACAGGAAGCAGGGTGGGAGGAAGAGTAGTCCAGGTAGCTGTGGGAGTCAGTTGGTTTGTAGTGGATGTCGGTCAGGAGTGTATCACCTGCAATAGAGATGGTGAGGTCAAGGAATGGTAGGGAAATGTTGGAAATGGTCCAAGTGTATTTGAGTGCCGGATGGAAGTTGGTGGTGAAATGAATGAAGTTAGTCAGTTGTGTGTGGGTGCAGGAGGTGACACCAAAGCAGTCGTCGATGTAACGGAGGTAGAGGTCGGGGATGGGGCCCTGGTACGCCGAGAACAAGGATTGTTCGACGTACCCAACAAAGAGGCAAGCGTAGCTGGGGCCCATGCGTGTGCCCATAGCTACGCCTTGTGTTTGGAGGAAATGGGAGGAATCAAAAGAGAAGTTATTGAGGGTAAGGACCAACTCCGCTAGGCGGAGGAGGGTGTCAGTGGACGGGCATGGGTTGCTCCTCTGGTCGAGGAAGAATTGGAGGGCTTTGAGACCCTCCTGGTGGGGGATGGAGGTGTAAAGTGACTGGACGTCCATGGTAAAAATGAGAGGATGGGGACCTGGAGAATGGAATGCATGGAGCCGACGGAGAGTGTCTGAGGTGTCTTGAATGTAGGTGGGGAGGGATTTAACAAAGGGGGATAGGATGGCGTCAAGGTATGTAGAAATGTGCTCGGTGGGGCACGAACAGGCAGAGACAATGGGTCTGCCAGGGCAGTCGGGTTTGTGGTTTTTGGGGAGAAGGTAAAATTGGGCCGTGCAGGGCTGGGAAACGATGAGGTCGGAGGCTCGGGGGGGTAGGGAGCCGGAGCTGATGAAGTCGGTTATGGTGCTCGAGATGGTGGCCTGGTGTTCGTCAGTGGGGTCATGGTCCAGGGGTAAGTAGGAGGAGGTGTCCGAGAGTTGGCGCGCGGCCTCTGCTTTGTAGAGATCGACGCGCCAGACTACCACGGCACCTCCCTTGTCGGCGGGTTTGATAACCCAGTCTGGGTTGTTACAGAGTGAGTCGATGGCAGTACGTTCAGGGCTGGAGAGATTGGAGTGAGACAGGGGGGTGGAGAAGTCGAGGCGGTTGATGTCCCAACGGCAGTTCTGGATAAATAGTTCTAGAGCCGGAAGGCTACGAGGGGGGGTCCAAGTGGAAGGGGTACGTGGGAGACAGGAAAAGGGATCATTTGTGGGGGGCGAGGACTTCTTCCCGTGGAAGAACGCTGTGAGGCGGAGGCGACCGTAGAAGAGCTCCGTCGTGGTGGGCGCGGAACTCATTGAGGTGGGGACGGAGGGGGACAAAGGTAAGACCTCTGCTGAGGACAGACCATTCGGTGTCGGAGAGGGGGAGGTCCGGGGGGATGGTGAACACGCGGCAAGGATGGGGGTTGTGGCCGGAGGAAGGCAGGTGAGTGAACTGAGGATGGAGCGTTGTGTGGTGGGGGGGTATGGGGGCTGTGGTGTGGGTGGGGAAGAGCAGGGGTTACATGGTAGGGGGGGGATGGGGAAGGCCCAGTGGAATAGCCACTAAGGTTACTGGGGCTGGGGAGATGGGCACTAGGACCCAGTGCCGTTAAAGACAGAGTGGTGGGAGGAGGTAGCAACGTGGAGGCTTCAGGCCCACTGCAGAGTCCAGTCTGCAGGTGAGGCGACGGCTGTGGGCTGCTGGAGGGCGGTGGAATGTCGTGGGTCGGCGGACCCGAAGGTAGGAGTCCGCGGGCAGTGGAGTCGGGGTTGGCGGGCGATGCGTTGGAGGTCCCGGTGGGCGGGTGGTCGGTCCGCCCGGTGAGGCGGCGAGATGAGTGGGGTGCGGTGCGGCGGCCATGTTCGGGGAGACCCGGTCCGGCGGCGATGCTCTGTAGGCCCGGTCCGGCAGCGATGCAAGGTGAGGCGGGTGCGGCTGTGGTCTTCGGTGGGCCCAGTACACCAGCGATGCTGGATGGGCCCGGTGCGGCGATGGGGTTAGGTGGTCCCGGGAGACGGCGAGGTTCGGCAGTCGCGTTGTGCTGGTGATGGGCAGTGGAATCGGGGTGGGGGAGATAAACAGAGTTACCGGGCAGGCAGCGGGGCTGGGCATCATCAGTAGGCAGGTGGAGGTCGGCGGCAGCATCGGCGTGGAGGTCGGTGAAGGCGGCGTCCTGGTAAGTCCTGGAGGCACTCATCGTGGACAAGATGGCGTCGGGGGACTCAGGCCGGCGGCTCGGGCCAGAGTTGGGGCCCGGGGCCTGCGGGCAGTCGAGTCGGGGATTGTCGGTGGCTGGAACGGCCTGGAGGCGGGCTAATTTCAGGTCCTTGGTGGAGGTAAGGTGGGAATTGTTCATCCAGTTTGGCAAAATAATAAACCAGGGAAGGTAGTGCATCCGTGGATAACAAGGGAAATCAGGGATCGTATCAAAACAAACGATGAAGCATACAAATACAAAGGTCCTCAGTGAGGTGGCTCTACAAATAGTGGACGCATTGGAGATCATTTTCCAATGTTGAATAGATTCTGGATCAGTTCCTGTGGATTGGAGGATAGCTAATGTTATCCCGCTTTTCAAGAAAGGAGCGACAGAGAAAACGGAGAATTACAGACCAGTTAGCCTGACTTTGGTGGTGGGAAAGATGCTGGTGTCAATTATTAAAGAGGTAATAATGAAGCATTTGGATAGCAGTAAAAGGATTAGTCCAAGTCAACATGGGTTTATGAAAGGGAAATCATGCTTGACTAATCTTCTGGAATTTTTTGAGGTTGTGACAAGTAAAATGGATGAAGGGGTGCTCATGGATGTAGTGTATCTAGACTTTCAGAAAGCCTTTGATAAGGTCCCGCACAGGAGACTGGTGACTAAAATTAGAGCACATGGTATTGGGGGTAGAGTGTTGACATGGATAGAAAATTGGTTGGCAGACTGGAAGCAAAGAGTAGGAGTGAACGGGCCCTTTTCAGAATGGCAGGCAGGCCGCAAGGCTCGGTGTTGGGGCAGCAACTGTTTTCCATATATATTAATGATTTGGAAGAGGTAATTAGGAGCAACACTAGCAAGTTTGCGGATGACACAAAGCTGGGTGGCAGTGAACTGTGAAGAGGATGTTAGGAGGTTGCAGGGTGACCTGGACAAGTTGAGTGAGTGGGCAGATGCTTGGCAGATGATGAGATAAATAAATGTGAGGTTATCCACTTTGGTGGAAAAAACAAGGGGGCAGATTATTATCTCAATGGGGTTAGGTTAGGTAAGGGGCAGGTACAGCAAGACCTGGGTGTCCTTGTACTCCAGTCACTGAAAGTTGGCCTTCATAACAAGAGGATTTCAGTATAGCAGAAAAGAGGTTCTTCTGCAGTTGTATAGTGCTCTGGTGAGACCACATCTGGCGTATCGTGTGCAGTTCTGGTCTCCTAATTTGAGGAAGGACATCCTTGTGATTGAGGCAGTGCAACGTAGGTTCACGAGATTGATCCCTGGGATGGTGGGACTGTCATATGAGAAAAGATTGGAAAGACTAGGCTTGTATTCACTTGAGTTTTGAAGGATGAGGGAGATCTTATAGAAACATATAAAATTATAAAAGGACTGGACAAGCTAGATGCAGGAAAAATTTATAAAAATAGAAAATAGAAATTGCGAGAAAAAGCAGCCTACCAGAGGACTGGGAGTCCAGCAGAGGAGGACAACGGGCTTAATTAGGAAAGGGAAAATAGATTATCAAAGAAAACTGGCAGGGTACATAAAAACTGACTGCAAAGGTTTTTATAGATATGTGAAGAGAAAGCGATTAGTTAAAACAAAAGTAGGTCCCTTGCACTCAGAAACAGGTGAATTGATGGGGAACAAGGACATGGCAGACCAATTGAATAACCAGTTTGGTTTTGCTCTCAGTAAGGAAGACATAAATAAGCTGCCGGAAACAGCAGGGGTTCGGGGGTCAAATGAGATGGAGGAACTGAGTGAAATCCAGGTTAGTCGGCAAGTGGTGTTAGGTAAATTGAATGAATTAAAGGCCGATAAATCTGCAGGGCCAGATCGGCTGCAGCCCAGAGTGCTGACAGAAGTTGCCCTAGAAATAGTGGAGAGAAAACGGGGAATTACAGACCTGTTAGTCGAACATCGGTAGTGGGGAAAATGCTCGACTCAATTATTAAAGATGGTACAGCAGCACATTTGGAAAGTGGTGAAATCATTGTCAAATGTCAAAAGTCAAAAGAGTTTATTGTCATGTGTCCCTGACAGGACAATGAAATTCTTTCTTTCCATAGCACAACAGAACATAGTAGGCATTGACTACAATTATATACGTAAATACACACATTAATTAATAAATTAATAAAGTGCAAATAACAGATGGAGGGGTATTAATGTTCAGAGTTTTGTCCGAGCCAAATTTAATAGCCTGATGGTTGTGGGGAAATAACTATTCCTGAACTGGGTCGTTGCAGTTCTCAGGTTCCTGTACCTTTTACCCGAAGGTAGCAGGGAGATGAGTGTGTGACCAGGGTGGTGTGGGTCCTTGATGATGCTGCCAGCCTTTTTGAGGCAACGACTGTGGTAGATCCCCTCGATGGAAGGAAGGTCAGAGCCGATGATGCACTGGGCAGTGTTTACTACTTTTTTAGTCTTTTCCTCTCCAGGGCACTCAAGTTGCCAAACCAAGCCACAATGCAACCGGTCAGCAAGCTCTCTACTGTGCACCTGTAGAGGTTAGAGAGAGTCCTCCTTGACAGTCCGACTCTCCGTAATCTTCTCAGGAAGTAAAGGCGCTGATGAGCTTTCATAATAATTGCATCTGTGTTCTCGGACCAGGAAAGATTTTCACAGATGTGCACGCCCAGGAATTTGAAGCTCTTGACCCTTTCAACCATCAACCAATTGATATAAACAGGACTGTGCGTCTCTATCCTACTCCTTCCAAAGTCCACAATCAGTTCCTTGGTTTTGCTGGTGTTGAAGGCCAGGTTGTTGTGCTGGCACCAAATGGACAGTCGCTCGATCTCTCTTTGATACTCTGACTCATCCCCATCAGTGATATGTCCCACAACAGTGGTGTCGTCAGCGAACTTGATGATGGAGTTTGCAGTCATGAGTATAGAGTGAGTACAGCAGGGGGCTGAGCACGCAACCTTGAGGTGCTCCCGTGCTGATTGTTCTCGAGTCTGACACATTTCCAGCAATACGAACAGACTGTGGTTTGTGACTGAGGAAGTCGAGGATCAAATTGCAGAGGGATGCACAGAGACCCAGTACTGCGAGTTTGGTAACCAGCTTGGAGGGGATGATTGTGTTAGATGCCGAGCTGCAGTCAATGAATAACAGCCTGACACATGAGTTTTTGTTGTCCAAGTGGTCCAGAGCGGAGTGGAGGGCCAGCGAGATCGCGTCCACCGTTGATCTGTTGTGGCGGTAAGCAAACTGCAGTGGGTCCAGGTTTTTGTCGAGGTAGGAGTTAATTTGCGCCATGATCAACCTCTCGAAGCACTTCATCACCACAGGCGTTAGTGCCGATAGTCATTGAGGCACATCACCTTGCTCTTCTTGGGCACCGGTATTATTGATACCTTTTGAAGCAGGTAGGAACCTCAGACCTCAGAAGTGACAGGTTAAAAATGTCCGTAAAAACTCCAGCCAGTTGGTCCGCACAGGTTTTTAGAACACGACCAGGTATGCCATCAGGTCCAGATGCTTTTTGAGGGTTCACCCCTCTGAAGGATTTCCTGATGTCGGCCTTTGTGACTGAGACTGAAATACCATCACAGTGAATGGGGGATCGGGAAGGCACATTGGTGTTCTCCCTATCAAAGCGTGCGTAAAATGGATTGAGCTCATCAGGAAGTGATGTATCGCCGACATCCGAGCTGCCTCCTGCTTTTGCCTTCTGGAGGTGATTGCATTCAGTCCCCACCACAGCTGCCAAACATCTGTCTCATCCTCCAGTTTGGAGCAGAACTCCCTTTTGACCTTTTTGATGGCCTTACCAAGGTCGTATCTGGACTTCGTGTAGACCACTGTATCATCAGACATGAATGCCCGGTGTCTGGTCTTCAGAAGAGTGCGGATCTCACAGTTCATCCAAGGTTTCTGATTGGGAAACACTCGGAAGGTTTTTGTAGGAATGCAGTCCTCCAAACATTTCTTAATGAAGTCTGTAAGGACTGTGGCATATTCATTCAAGTCCGTTGCCGAGTCCTTGAACATTGCCCAGTCCACAGACTCCAAACAATCCTGTAGTTGTTCCTCTGCCCCCCCCCCCCCCTTGGACAAAGTCAGCATGGATTTATGAAAGGTAAATCATGTCTGACAATCTCATAGAATATTTCGAGGATGTAACTAGTAGAGTGGATAAGGGAGAACCAGTGGATGTTACATCTAGACTTTCAGAAGGCTTTCGACAAGGTCCCACATAAGAGATTAGTATGCAAACTTAAATCACACGGTATTGGGGGTTCAGTATTGATGTGGATAGAGAACTGGCTGCCAGACAGGAATCAAAGAGTACGAGTAAATGGGTCATTTTCACAATGGCAGGCAGTGACTAGTGGGGTACCGCAAGACTCAGTGCTGGGACCCCAGCTATTTACAATATATATTAATGATCTGGATGAGGGAATTAAATGCAACATCTCCAAGTTTGTGGATGACACGAAGTTGGGGGACAGTGTTAGCTGTGAGGAGGATGTTAGGAGGATGCAAGTTGATTGGATAGGTTGGGTGAGTGGGAAAATGCATGGCAGATGCAGTAAATGTGGATAAATGTGAGGTTCTCCATTTTGGTGGCAAAAACACTATTATCTGAACTGGTGGCCGATTAGGAAAAGGGGAGATGCAACGAGACCTGGGTGTCATGGTGCACCAGTCATTGAAAGTAGGCATGCAGGTGCAGCAGGCAGTAAAGAAAGCGAATGGTATGTTAGCATTTATAGCAAAAGGATTTGAGTATAGGAGCAGGGAGGTTCTACTGCAGTTGTACAGGGTCTTGGTGAGACCACACCTGAAGTATTGCGTACAGTTTTGGTCTCCTAATCTGAGGAAAGACGTTCTTGCCATAGAGGGAGAACAGAGAAGGTTCTCCAGACTGAATCCTGGGATGTCAAGACTTTCATATGAAGAAAGACTGGATGGACTCGGCTTGTACTCGCTAGAATTTAGAAGATTGAGGGGGGATCTTATAGAAACTTACACAGTTCTTAAGGGGTTAGACAGGCCTATCTAGACAGAGGCTGAGGAGCGGTTGCAGTGGGAGGAGCGACGTCCGACCTGTAAGTTTAAAAACTCGTTCGCGGGGCTTGTTTTCACAGAGGCCCAGGAGCGGTTGCAGTGGGAGGAGCGACGTCCAACCTGTAAGTTTAAAAACTCGATCGCGGGGCTTGTTTTCACAGAGGCCCAGGAGCAGTTGCAGTGGGAGGAACCTAAATCCATAACGTTCCATTCGCAGCTCGCAGTTCAAAACAAGTGGGCTTAAGGAAGCCGCTGATTGGTGGAAGAGGACTCGAGGGAGCAGCTGATTGGCAGTCAGATCCATGCTGATTTCTTTCAGCTAAAATCCTTGCATTGTATTGTACATTGTATTGTATTGTATCCAGGGTAAGGGGGAGGATGAGTGCCAGGGCAGGTTACTGTTCTGGATGTCAGATGTGGGAGGTCATGCAGTCAGATAGCTCTCCAGACCTCCACATCTGCGCCAGGTGCGTCAAGATGGCACTCCAAATGGACCGTATTCGGTACTTAGAGCAGCAGCTCGATGACCTCCGTCTGGTCAGGGAGAGTGAGGAAGCCATAGAGAGGAGTTACAGACAGGTGGTCAGTCCAAACCCACAGGAGGCAGAAAAGTGGGTCACGGTTAGGAGAGGCAAGGGGCAGAGGCAGGGACTAGAGAGTACCCCGGTGGCTGTACACCTTGGCAATAAGTACTCCTGTTTGAGTACTGTTTAAGGGACAGAGGTTTCGGGGTAACGTGAGGGGGAACTTCTTTACTCAGAGGGTGGTGGCTGTGTGGAATCAGCTTCCAGCAGAAGTGGTGGAGGCAGGATCGATTTTAACATTTAAGAGTAAAGTGGATAGGTATATGGACGTGAAGGGAATGGAGGGGTATGGTCTGAGTGCAGGTAGATGGGACTAGGGGAAAACAAATGGTCGGCACGGACTGGAAGGGCCGAGAGGGCCTGTTTCCGTGCTGTAATTGTTATATGGTTATATGGTTATATGTTGGGGGGCACAGCCTACCTGGGGGTAGCAACAGCGACCGGGCCTCCGGTACAAAGACCGGCCCTGTTGCTCAGAAGGGTAAGGAAAAGAAGAGGAGGGCAGCAGTAATAGGGGACTCTATAGTTAGGATGTCAGATAGGCGATTCTGTGGTCGCAGGTTGCCTCCCTGGTGCCAGGGTCCGGGATGGTAGTTTGCCTCCCTGGTTGCAGGGTCCGGGATGTGACTGAACGTGTCCAAGATATCCTGAAATGGGAGGGAGAGGAGACAGAGGTTGTGGTACATATAGGTACCAATGACATAGGTAGAAAAAGAGAGGAGGTCCTGAAAGGAGAATTTAGGGAGTTAGGAGGAGTGTTAAGTAGAAGGTCCGCAAAGGTGACAATCTCAGGATTACTGCCTGTGCCATGCGACAGTGAGAGTAGGAATGGAGCGAGGTGCAGGATAAATGCGTGCCTAAAGGACTGGTGCAGAGCACAGAGATTCAAGTTTCTGGACCATTGGGACCTCTTTTGGGGAAGGTGTGACCTGTACAAAAAGGACGGGTTGCACTTGAACCCGAGGGGAACCAATATCCTGGTGGGGAGATTTGCAAAGGCTACTGGGGAGACTTTAAACTAGATCGGTTGGGGAGAGGGACTCAAATAGAGAAAGCAAGTAGTCCGTTTGTGAGGCAGGAGGCAGAGAAGAGAAGCAGTCAAATGCAACACGTAGGGGGGAAAGAAGAAAAAAATAATAAATGGAGAATAAGAAGTGGAGGGTTTCTTAAATGTGTGAGCAGAGAGAGGGGTGTAAATGAGGATTGGAGCAATAGGTAGCAAGGTGAAAAGTGGCAGGCAGACAAATCCAGGGCAAAAATCAAAAAGGGCCACCTTTCAACATAATTGTAAAAGGGGCAAGAGCGTTGTAAAAACAAACCTGAAGGCTTTGTGTCTCAATGCGAGGAGCATTCGTAATAAGGTGTATGAGTTGAATGTGCAGATAGCTATTAATAATAATGATATAGTTGGGATCACAGAGACATGGCTCCAGGGTGACCAAGGCTGGGAGCTGAACATCCAGGGATATTCAATATTCAGGAGGGATAGACAGAGAGGAAAAGGTGGTGGGGTAGCGTTGCTGGTTAGAGAGGAGATTAATGCAATAGGAAGGAAGGACATTAGCTTGGAGGATGTGGAATCGATATGGGTGGAGCTGCGAAACACTAAGGGGCAGAAAACGCTAGTGGGTGTTGTGTACAGGCCACCTAACAGTAGTAGTGGAGTTGGGGATGGCATCAAACAGGAAATTAGAAATGCGTGCAACAAAGGTAAAATCATTATAATGGGTGACTTCAATCTACATATAGATTGGGTAAATCAAATTGGCAGGGGTGCTGAGGAAGAGGATTTCTTGGAATGTATGCAGGATAGTTTTCTAAATCAACATGTAGAGGAACCAATGAGAGAGCAGGCTATTCTAGACTGGTTATTGAGTAATGAGTAAGGGTTAGTTAGCAACCTTGTTGTACGTGGCCTCTTGGGCAAGAGTGACCATAATATGGTTTATTTCTTTATTAGGATGGAGAGTGACATTGTTAATTCAGAAACACGGGTCCTGAACTTAAAGAAAGGTAACTTTGAGGGTATGAAACGTGAATTGACCAAGATGGACTGGCAATTGATTCTTGAAGGGTTGACGGTGGATATGCAATGGAAGGCATTTAAAGACTGCATGGATGAACTACAATTGTTCATCCCAGTATGGCAAAAGATTAAATCAAAGAAGGTAGCGCATCCGTGGATAACAAGGGAAGTCAGGGATAGTTTCAAAGCAAAAGATGAAGCGTACAAATTAGCCAGAAAAAACAGCCTACCAGGGTACTGGGAGAAATTCAGAGACCAACAGAGGAGGACAAAGGCCTTAATTCGGAAAGGGAAAATGGATTATGAAAAAAACTTGCAGGAAACATAGAAACTGCAAAAGTTTTTATCGATATGTGAAGCGAAAAAGATTAGTTAAAACAAATGTAGGTCCCTTGCAGTCAGAAACGGGTGAATTGATCATGGGGAACAAGGACATGGAAGACCAATTGAATAACTACTTTGGTTCTCTCTTCACTAAGGAAGACATAAATAATTTGCCGGAAATAGCAGGGGATCGCGGGTCAAATGAGATGGAGGAACTGAGTGAAATCCAGGTTAGCCAAAAAGTGGTGTTAGGTAAATTGAATGGATTAAAGACCGATAAATCCGCAGGGCCAGATCGTCTGCATCCCAGGGTACTTAAGGAAGTAGCTCCAGAAATAGCGGATGCCTCAGTGAATTGAGACGCTTCTTCAGACTGAGAGTTGGGAGGGGGGGGGGGGGGGGGGGGGGGGGGGGGGGGGGGGGGGGGGGGGGGGGGGGGGGGGGGGGGGGGGGGGGGGGGGGGGGGGGGGGGGGGGGGGGGGGGGGTGGGACGACTGGAGGTATTCATAGATACATAATTCATAAAACAAACAAGGATCTCTGCCTCCTTGCCAGTGATGACCCACTTATACCGTATCCATATGTTTCCTCTTCTTGGACTTCATCGGGTGGCCTTTACTATCCTGGGCATTTCCATTTCTAACTTCTGATGAGGCATTGGCCATTATAACTGTTCCAGTCCCGTTACCCACACTTACTCTGCAGCACAGTGATATTAGCATCAAACCCGCCGACAAGGGAAGTGCCTCGGTCGTCTGACGAGCTGCCCTCTACCGACTGAGGCAAGATCCCAACACATGGACATCTCCTACGTAACCCTGGACAATGGCTCGACAGACCAGGTCATTATCTCGCAGACCATCTTTAAACTTATCACTTCCGGCTCTCTGCCCTTCAAAGCCACCGTATATTACATTCCTCGGCCCGCATGGCACGGTCTCCCCTGCTCCCCAAAACCCATTAATTGCTCAGAAACATAGAAAATAACTGCAGGAGTAGGCCATTCGGCCCTTCGAGCCTGCACCGCCATTCAATATGATCATGGCTGATCATCCAACTCAGTATCATGTACCTGCCTTCTCTCCATACCCCCTGATCCCTTTAGCCACAAGGGACACATCTAACTCCCTCTTAAATATAGCCAATGAACTGGCCTCAACTACTTTCTGTGGCAGATAATTCCACAGATTCACCACACTGTGTGAAAAATGGTTTTCTTATCTCGGTCCTAAAAGACCTCCCCTTTATCCTTAAACTGTGACCCCTTGTTCGGGACTTCCGCAACATCGGGAACAATCTTCCCGCATAGAAACATAGAAATTAGGTGCAGGAGCAGGCCATTCAGCCCTTCGAGCCTGCACCGCCATTCAATATGATCATGGCTGATCATCCAACTCAGTATCCTGTACCTGCCTTGTCTCCATACCCCCTGATCCCTTCAGCCCAAAGGGCCACATCCAACTCCCTCTTAAATATGGCCAACGAACTGGCCTCAACTACCTTCTGTGGCAGAGAATTCCATAGATTCACCACTCTCTGTGTGAAAAACGATTTTCTCATCTCGGTCCTAAAAGACTTCCCCCTTACCCTTAAACTGTGACCCCTTGTCCTTGACCTCCCCAACATCTGGAACAATCTTCCTGCATCTAGCCTGTCCAACCCGATAAGAATTTTGTAAGTCTCTATGAGATCACCCCTCAATCTTCTAAATTCCAGCGAGTACAAGCCGAGTCTATCCAGTCTTTCTTCATATGGAAGTCCTGCCATCCCAGGAATCAGTCTGGTGAACCTTCTCTGTACTCCCTCTATGGCAAGAATGTCTTTCCTCAGATTAGGAGACCAAAACTGTACGCAATACTCCAGGTGTGGCCTCACCAAGACCCTGTACAACCGCAGTAGAACCTCCCTGCTCTTGTACTCAAATCCTTTTGCTATGAATGCCAACTTACCATTCGCTTTCTTCAAAGCTTGCTGCACCTGCATGCCTACTTTCAATGACTGGTGTACCATGACACCCAGGTCTCGCTGCATCTCCCCTTATCCTAATTGGTCACCATTCAAATAATAGTCTACCTTCCTGTTTTTGCCACCAAAGTGGATAACCACACATTTATCCACATTATACTGCATCTGCCATGCATTTGCCCACTCACCCAGTCTATCCAAGTCATCCTGCAGCCTCCTAGCATCCTCCTCACAGCTAACACTGCCCCCCAGCTTAGTGTCATCCGCAAACTTCGAGATGTTGCATTTAATTCCCTCGTCCAAATCATTAATGTATATTGTAAATAGCTGGGGTCCCAGCACTGAGCCTTGCGGCACCCCACTAGTCACTGTCTGCCATCCTGAAAAGGACGCGTTCACTCCTACTCTTTGCTTCCTGTCTGCCAGCCAGTTCTCTATCCACATCAATACTGAACCACCAATACCGTGTGCTTTAAGTTTGTATACCAATCTCTTGTGTGGGACCTTGTCGAAAGTCTTCTGAAAGTCCAGATACAACACATCCACTGCTTCTCCCTTATCCACTCTACTAGTTACATCCTCAAAAAATTCAATAAGATTCGTCAGACATGATTTACCCTTCATAAATCCATGCTGACTTTGTCCAATGATTTCACCACTTTCCCATCTTTAATTATTGACTCTAGCAGTTTCCCCACTACCGATGTTATACTAACTGGTCTGTAATTCCCCGTTTTCTCTCTCCCTCCCTTTTTAAAAAGTGGGGTTACATTAGCTACCGTCCAATCCTCAGAAACTACTCCAGAATCTAAAGAGTTTTGAAAAATTATCACTGAGGCATCTGCTATTTGTGGGGCTACTTCCTTAAGTACCCTGGGATGCAGCCTATCTGGCCCTGGGGATTTATTAGCCTTTAATCCATTCAATTTACCTAACCTGGATTTCACTCATTTCCTCCATCTCATTTGACCCGCGATCCCCTGCTATTTCCGGCAAATTATTTATGTCTTCCTTTGTGAAGACAGAACCAAAGTAGTTATTTAATTGGTCTGCCATGTCCTTGTTCCCCATGATCAATTCACCCATTTCTGACTGCAAGGTACCTACATTTGATTTAACTAATCTTTTGCACTTCACATATCGATAACAACTTTTGCAGTCAGTTTTGATGTTTCCTGCCAGTTTTCTTTCATACTCAATTTTCCCTTCCCTAATTAAGCCCTTTGTCCTCCTCTGTTGGTCTCTGAATTTCTCCCAGTCCCCTGGTAGGCTGCTGTTTCTGGGTAATTTATATGCTTCATCTTTTTCTTTGAAACTATACCTGATTTCCCTCGTTATCCACGGATGAGCCACCTTCCCTGATTTATTCTTTTGCCATACTGGGATGAACAATTGTTGTAGTTCATCCATGCAGTCTTTAAATGCCTTCCATTGCATATCATATAACCATATAACCATATAACAATTACAGCACGGAAACAGGCCCTCTCGGCCCTTCCAGTCCGTGCCGACCATTTGTTTTCCCCTAGTCCCATCTACCTGCACTCAGACCATACCCCTCCATTCCCTTCACGTCCATATACCTATCCACTTTACTTTTAAATGTTAAAATCGATCCTGCCTCCACCACCTCTGCTGGAAGCTCATTCCACACAGCCACCACCCTCTGAGTAAAGAAGTTCCCCCTCACGTTACCCCTAAACTTCTGTCCCTTAATTCTCATGTCATGCCCTCTTGTTTGAATCTTCCCTACCCTCAATGGAAAAGCATATCCACGTCAACTCTGTCTATCCCTTTCATCATTTTAAAAGACCTCAATCAAGTCCCCCCCCCTTAACCTTCTTGCGCTCCAAAGAATAAAGACCTAACTTATAACCATATAACCATATAACAATTACAGCACGGAAACAGGCCCTCTCGGCCCTTCCAGTCCCGTGCCGACCCATTTGTTTTTCCCCCTAGTCCCATCTACCTGCACTCAGACCATACCCCTCCATTCCCTTCATGTCCCATATACCTATCCACTTTACTCTTAAATGTTAAAATC
The DNA here is from genome assembly GCA_035221665.1 of Okamejei kenojei. Taxonomy (NCBI): domain Eukaryota; kingdom Metazoa; phylum Chordata; class Chondrichthyes; order Rajiformes; family Rajidae; genus Okamejei; species Okamejei kenojei. Next base: position 540,460 of record CM069155.1, read on the forward strand.
GACTTCCGGTGGCGCTATGGAGCAGTAAGCCACAGCACCAGCCAGCTCCGCAAAAATTCTGCAAAAAACGGGGATTTAAACAGATTTAAAAACACTTACCGATCGACTGCTTTCACTATCTGCCGCCTCAACATCGACGGTACCGGCTGACGTCATCAGCCCTGCGACGAATCATGACGGCACGGAGCCCTACCGAGAAAACGAAGGGTAAAAAAACCCGGCGAGAGCGGGAGAAGGCCTGGGAGAAGCCTCGGACTCGAGTAGGGCCAGCTCCGTGGAAGACGTTTCCAGGAAAGCAGACACAGGAGGTGAGGACTTGAAAATTTTTATTTCTCATCAGATGGCTTGATTTAAAAACGTGAAATGAAAGATATAAAGAAAGAAATGAAAGTAATACAGGAAGATATAAAGGAAGAAATATCTCAAATTTAATAATCAGATGGACTTGATGAAAAATCAATGGCGTGAATTTCAAAAAGATATAAAGACGCAAATTGATAATAAGTTCAAGAGAGACTCAGAAATATTGAAGAATGAAATCAATTGATATGATTAATAACTTGGAACGCAAGATGGAGGGTAAACTTGAAAATGTTAAAAAAGACTTTAAACATAAGATTGACCCTATTGCAAAAGTGGTCGAACAACAAGTTGACGGCATTAAAAACCTTGAAAAGATAGCGGAGGCTAGTACTGTGTCTACAGCAAAGCTGATAACAGAACAAGAACGTCTACTGGAGTTGTTATCCAAAGTAACAGATAAATGCACGCAGCTGGAAGGCTATCAAAGAAGGCAGAACTTGAGGATTGCAGGGATTCCTGAAGGTTTAGAGAAACACGAAGACACTCGAGAATTCACTGCTAAATTACTGCAAGCTGTTTTTATCTTTGGATGATATGCCTGTTTTTAGCTCGTGCACACACCGAGTCGGCAGAAGACAACCAGTACAAACGCCCCCCCAAGACAAATCATTGTCAAGTTACAATATGATTTCACCCTCGAGGACATTATGCAAAGAGCTCGAGAACAAAGAATCTGATGTTTCAAGGACAAAGAATCAGTATCTATCGAGACTATCCCCCAGAGGTTGCCAGAAAACGAAAAGCGTTTAACGAAGCCAAAAACCTTATGAGGGGTGTAGAAAACTTGAGATACGGTCTGAATTACCCCGCCATCTTAAGAGTTACTTATAACAACGTGGAACACTTTTTCAAGACTCCAACAGAAGCAATGGAATTTGCAAAGCAGTTTTGACACTTGAAAACCATCTACAAGCAAATATACTGCCTTTTTCTATTTTTAAAGACCTAGCACGGTCCTCTTGACATTTATGAAACTCTATAACTATACGACAACAATGGAATTAGAAGAAATCAGAAGGAATGGACAATGTCGTATGGAACGAAAGACCTAGCACGGTCTCTTGACATTTATGAAACTTTATACGACAATATGGAAATTAGAAGAAATCAGAAGAATGGACAATGTCGTAATGGAACGAAATGTTTTCCCGGATTGGAAGAAGCTCACCGAACATTGACAATTATTCATAATATACAACTAACATAAACAAATAACACACCTACTAAAATGATAACGCGGTTTTATTATTACTATGACTGTTATTAACCAAGACTCTGCACCATCGCTAACTAATACTACTAATAATTAATATCTTATGTCCTGTTACATATGGGGATATCCCTTCCTCAATATATTTCTCCCTTTTTTTAATAATGACTTCTATTTTTTGTATTTTTAAAAAAAAAAAAAAATTTTTCTTTAACTGTGGCTTTATAATTGGATTTTTTTTTTTAAAACTAACCTTAGATATATATACTTTTATGATGTTTAATATCACTCTTTCCATTTCTTTAATACTATATTCCCGTTAAAATATTACTATGGAATAATAATTCCTTAAAATTAGGAGCTGGCTAAATTAATAACATCAATGCCGGAAGCCTTTAGATTAATGGCCAACACAACTTGGCTTTCACAAACTACAAATATTTATTTGTAGTTCTTCTATTCTTTATACACCTTTCTAAGCTTTTTATTCACTTCTCACTATGTTTTTATGTTTACTATATCTTTCAGTTTGAATGGAGTTATATACTGAACAATGGAGATTCACTCGTGAAGCACATAAGAGAGATCTAAAATTCATCTACTCGTGTTCGGGTGTAAGGTTAAATCTACTGCGCGGACCCTTGGACCCTATTTCTAGATTCCCACAAATCTAAAATGCAGGATTTAAAAAGAAATATGGGGAACGAGGGATTAACCTTTTGCAGTTGGAATGTTAAAGTATCAATGAACCAATAAAAAGAGGAAAAATATTGACACATTTAAAGCAATGAAAGCTGATGTAATTTACATCCAAGAAACTCACCTAAAGAAAGACGCTGAAAATAGGCTGAAAGCTAAATGGATAGATAAAATAACCACTCTTCCCTTTACACACAAATCAAGAGGCGTAGCAATATTATTTCGTAAAGGTACTTTATTTAAGCATATATCTACTATATCTGATAAAGATGGCAGATACATTATTGTAATAGGAGAAATAAATAGGGAAAAAATGATTTTTTGTTAACATTTATGGTCCAAATTTTGATAGTCCTTTATTCTTTAAGAAAGTACTTAATAAATTCCAGAATTAACACACTACAATTTGATAATTGAGGAGAATTTAATTGTACATTAGACCCTTATTTAGATAGATCTTCAAAACAAAGGAAAACTAAATCGCACTCTAGTGATTTATTAAACGCATACATTCAAACGTCTAACATTAAAGATGTTTGGAGAACAGAAAATCCTACTGGTCGAGAATATTTCCTTCTACTCGCCAGTACATAAAAACCTATTCAAGAATAGATTACTTCCTAGTAGATGCAAAGCTTATTTCACTTACTTACGAATCCAAATATCATAATATTAAAATTTCAGATCACGCACCATTAACATTTAAAATTAAAATAAATGGTAAAACAGGAAATCTAGGACAATGGAAACTTAATCCACAAATTTAAAAAATAAAACAACTCACTCAGGAATACATCAAAACCCAGATAAGATGTTTTTTGAAATAAATGATCAACCAGAAATATCTCGCTCTTTATTATGGGAAACATTTAAAGCATATCTTTCGAGGAATTATGATTTCTTCACAAGCATTCCATAATAAGAAGATTCGGAAGGAACAACATGACTTAGAAAGGGAGATCAAACAATTAGATATACAGAATGCAACAAAATCAGATATAAAATACATAATAAAATTGTAGCATTGAAGTATAAATTAAATAAAATATATACTGATCAAGTTTAAAATACTACCAACATACTAAACAATTGTTGTTTGAATTTGGAGACAAACCACAAAAACTATTGGCTCGACAATTAAGGAAAATTGAAGCGGAAAAAATTATACATAGGATTAAATCACAAAACGGTGAATTATTAATACAACCCAAGGATATTAATGAAAGATTTATGCAATATTATAAAAATTGTATACTGGTAACACAACAGTAAATAAAACAGAAATAGATGCCTTTTTAAATGTATGTAACTTAAAAGAATTAGATTTACAAAATAGAGAATTTTTAAATGCCGATATTTCAATAAAAGAAATCCAAGAATCTATTAAATCCTTAAAAAATGGTAAAACTCCAGGACCAGATGGTATAGGCTCGGAATTTTATAAAATTTTTCATGCCCAAATGGTCCCATATTTAAAATCATTATATGAACAGATATATATACAAGAGAAATTACCAGACACATTGAACGAATCTATTATAACACTTATACCCAAAATAAATAAAGATTTGGATGATCCAGGATCGTATAGAGCAATTGCTTTATTAAATACCGATCAAAAAAATTTTAACAAAAATTCTTGCACAAAGACTAAGCAAAATTGTTAATGAATTAATTCATCCTGATCAAACAGATTTATACCTAAAAGATATTCTTCATATAATTTAAGACGGTTATTTAATATTATATACTCGAAAAGAAGTGATAAAAAAGATTTAGTAGTCATCTCGTTGGATGCAGAAAAAGCTTTTGACCAGGTGGAATGGCCTTATCTATTTTCGGTGATGGAAGCATTTAAGCTTGGTGATAAGTTTACTACTTGGATTAAATTATTATACGCAAATCCAACAGCTAGAATAATAACAAATTATATGTTTATCAACTAAGTTTTAGTTTATCTCGAGGTTGTAGACAAGGCTGTCCTTTATCACCATTACTGTTTGCGTTAGCAATCGAACCCCTTGCTCAAAGGTAAGACTACATCCAGAAATATATGGATACGATACTAAAGATACTAAGAATAAAATCTCGTTATATGCGGACGATATACTACTTTAATATTACAAAACCGGAAATAAGTATCTGTAATTTGTTAAAAACTAATAACGGAATTTGGTTTAATTTCAGGATATAGCATCAATTGGAATAAAAGTGAACTTATGCCAATAACCATGAATAATTTACAGATATTACAACAATTTCCTTTCAAGATAACAAATGAAAAATATTAAATATCTTGGTATTTTTGTTTACAAAAAGATTTGACTCTTTATTTAAATCTAATTTCCCGTTATTATTGAATAAATTAAATAAAAATATCTTATATTGGAAAAGCTTACCTATCTCAATGTTAGGTAAAATAAACGCAATAAAAATGATTTTCCTCCCACAATTATTATATTTATTTCAATCAATCCCGATATACCTTTCTAAAAATTTCTTTAAAAAAGTAGACTCAATAGTCACTAACTTTATTTGGGACTACAAAAATCATAGAATAAATAAAAAACATTTATGTAAAGCTAAAATAAACGGGGGTTTAGCTTTACCAAATTTTATGTTCTATTATTGGGCAGTTAATATTAGAAATATGAAATTTTTGGTTAGGAGAAATAGATAATAAACCAAATTGGTTAAAAATGGAAAGAGAAGACTGTTTTCCATTTGAAATTAGCTCTATAATATTTGCTAATATTAATGTACCTAAGAAAACCTATAGCGAAAATCTGATAATAGAAAGTGGAATACGTATTTGGAAACAAATAAAAGAAAACACTAAAACTAAAATTATATACCGCTAGCTCTTACAATTGCCAATAATTTTACGTTTAAACCGTCAATGATGGATAAAGCTTTTACACAATGGAAAAATAAAGGAATTCTAAACATAGGGGATCTCTAATAAGGATAATTCATTTCTTTCATTTCAAGAATTACAACAAACTTACGGGCTTCATAATAATGAATATTTCAGATATTTACAAATCAGAAACTATATTTCCGCAAATACACAAGAACTTAGAAATAGAAAGAGTGAAATTTTAGATGAATGCTTGAATAAACACCCAAATACAGAAAAAATGATATCATACATTTATAACATTTTTGTTGGAAAGTGATATCCCATCATCGGAAATACATAGACAGCGCTGGGAAAATGAACTAAGTCAAATAATAAGTCCAGAAATATGGGAAGAAAGCCTACAACATATACATTATTGCTCTTTAAAAACGCTAAACATGCACTTATACAGTTTAAAATCTTACATAGATTACATTATTCTAAATCTAAACTACATAATATATTTCCAAAACTATCACCTATATGTGATAAATGTCAAAATCATGGAAGCAACTCTGTCACACTCATTTACTAATTGTACGAAGATTTTACAATATTGGAATGAAATATTCAAAACAATCTCGAAAGTTATTAATATTACTATGATTTATGACCCAAAGTTAATCATACTTGGAATACCGGAAATGGAACAAATAATTACAAGGAATCATAGAACTTTTATCGACTATTCTTTAATAATTGGGAAAAAATTAATATTAAAATTTTGGAAAGGCCCTGTATCCCCAACAATTAAAATGTGGAATACAGAAATGACGGAGACACTTCACTTGGAGAGATTGAGACTTGTCCTTATGGACAGGTTAGATCTCTTCAAGGAGATATGGTCTCCCTATATTAAATATCTACAGGGTCACAATGGTTCGGCGCAGGGACTTGACTGAGGCCTGAATATCTGAGTGGATGAAGAAATACACATAACAAATCATGAATGTATCTCCAAGATTGGATTACTTAGTAATACTTTAATCTCCATCAAAACTTTTCATACCTTCTTTTCTATTTTCTATTCCTTTTTTTCTATCTATCTATCTTTAATTAAGGAAAAAATTATAGAAACATACTATATAAATTTTTAATATGTACACACTTATCTCTGTTTGTATGAAAAAGATTATAGATGTCTTAAACTTGTAATTATATAAAACTATGTACTTTCAATTATACAATAACTATGAAATATAAAATTAACAATAATACAAACATTATTAATATTTTGATAACATTATGAATATTAAAAAAAATGTTGTTTAAGATTGGGTATACGTAGTTAAATTAGCGGGATTTCTATTTGGTAATTAGAAGAATATCTATGTTTTGAGAAATCTAAGTGTATTACTTATATTAGGAATATACTACATATACCCCCAATTATATAAAATAAATAATAACGGAATGTATAATGGATAATACTACAATTATCATAAATAGTACTAATTAATAATCAATACGTTATAATTTTACACATTGTATAAATTTCAATGTCGTATAAGAGTGTACTTGGTATATACTGTTTCTACAATAAAAAAATATTAAAAAAAAAAAAAAAAAAAAAAAAAAAAAAAAAAAAATGTTAAAATCGATCCTGCCTCCACCACTTCTGCTGGAAGCTCATTCCACACAGCCACCACCCTCTGAGTAAAGAAGTTCCCCCCTCACGTTACCCCGAAACCTCTGTCCCTCAATTCTCATGTCATGCCCCCTCTTGTTTTGAATCTTCCCTACCCTCAATGGGAAAAACGTATCCACGTCAAACTCTGTCTATCCCTTTTCATCATTTTAAAGACCTCAATCAAGTCCCCCCTTAACCTTCTGCGCTCCAAAGAATAAATACCTAACTTGTTCAACCTTTCTCTGTAACATAGTTGCTGGAACCCTGGCAACATTCTAGTAAATCTCCTCTGTACTCTCTCTATTTTGTTGACATCCTTCCTATAACTAGGCGACCAAAATTGTACACCATACTCTAGAATTGGTCTTACCAATGCCTTGTACAATTTTAACATTACTTCCCTACACCGATATTCAATGCTCTGATTTATAAAGGCCAGCACACCAAAGGCTTTCTTTAGCACCCTATCTACATGCGATTCCACCTTCAGGGAACTATGCACAGTTATTCCTAGATCCCTCTGTTCCACAGCATTCCTCAATTCCCTACCATTTACCATGTACGTCCTATTTTGATTTGTCCTGCCAAGATGTAGCACTTCACACTTATCAGCATTAAACTCCATCTGCCATCTTTCAGCCCACTTTTCCAAATGGCCCAAATCTCTCCGTAATTTTGAAAATCTACTTCATTATCCACAACACCACCTATCTTAGTATCATCTGCATACTTACTTATCCAATTTTCCACCCCATCATCCAGATCATTGATGTACATGACAAACAACAGTGGACCCAACACAGATCCCTGAGGCACCCCACTGGTCACCGGCTTCCAACCTGACAAACAGCCATCCACCATTACTCTCTGACATCTCCCATTCTGCCACTGTTGAATCCATCTTGCTACTCCGCCATTAACACCCAAAGATTGAACCTTCTTAACCAACCTTCCATGGGGAATCTTGTCAAAGGCCTTACTAAAATCCATATAGACTACATCCACTGCTTTTACCCTCATCAATTTCCCTAGTTACCGCTTCAAAAAATTCAAGAAGTTTTGTCAAACATGACCTTCCAGGCACAAATCCATGTTGACTGTTCCTGATCAGACCCTGTTTATCCAGATGCGTATATATATTATCTCTAAGTATCCTTTCCATTAATTTGCCCACCACTGACGTCAAACTAATAGGTCTATAATTGCTAGGTTTATTCTTTGAACCCTTTTTAAACAATGGAACAACATGCGCAGTACGCCAATCCTCCGGCACTATTCCCGTTTCTAATGACATTTGAAATATTTCTGTCATAGCTCCTGCTATTTCTACACTAACTTCCCTCAATGTCCTAGGGAATATCCTATCAGGACCTGGAGACTTATCCACTTTTACATTCTTCTAAAGTGTCAGTACTTCCTCCTCTTTGAATCTCATAGTTTCCATAGCTATTCTACTTTTTTCCCTTACCTCACAGAGTTCAATATCCTTCTCCTTGGTGAATACCGAAGAAAATAAATTGTTCAATATCTCCCCCATCTCTTTTGGCTCTGCAGATAGCTGTCCATTCTGGTTCTCTAATGGTCCAATTTTATCCCTCGTTACCCTTTTGCTATTAATATAGCTGTAGAAACCCTTTGGAATCCACCGTCAACCCTTCAAGAATCAATTGCCAGTCCATCTTGGCCAATTCAAGTCTCATACCCTCAAAGTTACCTTTCTTTAAGTTCAGGACCCGTGTTTCTGAATTAACAATGTCACTCTCCATCCTAATGAAGAACTCAACCATATTATGGTCACTCTTGCCCAAGGGGCCACGTACAACAAGACTGCTAACTAACCCTTCCTCATTACTCAATATCCAGTCCAGAATAGCCTGCTCTCTCGTTGGTTCCTCCACATGTTGGTTTAGAAAACTATCCCGCATACATCCCAAGAAATCCTCTTCCTCAGCACCCCTGCCAATTTGATTCATCCAATCTATATGTAGATTGAAGTCACCCATTATAACGGTTATACCTTCGTTGCACGCATTTCTAATTTCCTGTTTGATGCCATCCCCAACTCCACTACTACTGTTAGGTGGCCTTTACACAAAACCCACTAGCGTTTTCTGCCCCTTAGTGTTTCGCAGCTCCACCCATATCGATTCCACATCCTCCAAGCTAATGTAATTCCTTTCTATTGCGTTAATCTCCTCTCTAACCAGCAACGCTACCCCATCTCCTTTTCCTCTCTCTCTATCCTTCCTGAATATTGAATATCCCTGGATGTTCAGCTCCCAGCCTTGGTCACCCTGGAGCCATGTCTCCATGATCCCAACTATATCATAATTATTAGTGGCCCTTTTTAGATTTTTGCCCTGGATTTGTTTTCCTGCCACTTCTCACCTTGCTACCTATTGCTCCTATGCTCATCTCTCTGCTCACACATTTAAGAAACCCTCCACTTCTTATTCTCCGTTTGTTATTTTTTTCTTCTTTCCTCCCTACGTGTTGCGTCTGACTGCTTCTCTTCTCTGCCTCCTGCCTCACAAACGGACTACTTGCCTTCTCTATTTGAGTCCCTCCACCCAACCGATCTAGTTTAAAGTCTCCCCAGTAGTCTTTGCAAATCTCCTCGCCAGGATATTGGTTCCCCTCGGGTTCAAGTGCAACCCATCCTTTTTGTACAGGTCACACCTTCCCCAAAAGAGGTCCCAATGAGCTGATCATACAAATTCATTCCTGCTTTCTCCCCATATAAAACCATATAAACCATATAACAATTACAGCACGGAAACAGGCCCTCTCGGCCCTTCCAGTCTGTGCCGACCATTTGGTTTCCCCTAGTCCCATCTACCTGCACTCAGACCATACCCCTCCATTCCCTTCACGTCCATATACCTATCCACTTTACTTTTAAATGTTAAAATCGATCCTGCATCCACCACTTCTGCTGGAAGCTCATTCCACACAGCCACCACCCTCTGAGTAAAGAAGTTCCCCCTCACGTTACCCCTAAACTTCTGTCCCTTAATTCTCATGTCATGCCCTCTTGTTTGAATCTTCCCTACCCTCAATGGGAAAAGCTTATCCACGTCAACTCTGTCTATCCCTTTCATCATTTTAAAGACCTCAATCAAGTCCCCCCTTATCCTTCTGCGCTCCAAAGAATAAAGACCTAACTTGTTCAACCTTTCTCTGTAACATAGTTGCTGGAACCCTGGCAACATTCTAGTAAATCTCCTCTGTACTCTCTCTATTTTGTTGACATCCCTCCTATAATTAGGCGAACAAAATTGTACACCATACTCCAGAATTGGTCTTACCAATGCCTTGTACAATTTTAACATTACTTCCCTACTCCTATATTCAATGATCTGATTTCTAAAGGCCAGCACACCAAAGGCTTTCTTTACCACCCTATCGACATGCGATTCCACCTTCAGGGAACTATGCACAGTTATTCCTAGATCCCTCTGTTCCACAGCATTCCTCAATTCCCTACCATTTACCATGTACGTCCTATTTTGATTTGTCCTGCCAAGATGTAGCACTTCACACTTAACAGCATTAAACTCCATCTGCCATCTTTCAGCCCACTTTTCCAAATGGCCCAAGTCTCTCTGTAGACTTTGAAAATCTACTTCATTATCCACAACACCACCTATCTTAGTATCATCTGCATACTTACTTATCCAATTTTCCACCCCATCATCCAGATCATTGATGTACATGACAAACAACAGTGGACCCAACACAGATCCCTGAGGCACCCCACTGGTCACCATCTTCCAACCTGACAAACAGCCATCCACCATTACTCTCTGACGTCTCCCATTCAGCCACTGTTGAATCCATCTTGCTCCTCTGCCATTTACACCCAAAGATTGAACCTTCTTAACCAACCTTCCATGGGGAACCTTGTCAAAAGCCTTACTGAAATCCATATAGACAACATCCACTGCTTTACCCTCATCAATTTCCCTAGTTACCGCTTCAAAAAATTCAAGAAGATTTGTCAAACATGACCTTCCAGGCACAAATCCATGTTGACTGTTCCTGATCAGACCCTGTTTATCCAGATGCTTATATATATTATCTCTAAGTATCCTTTCCATTAATTTGCCCACCACTGACGTCAAACTAATAGGTCTATAATTGCTAGGTTTATTCTTTGAACCCTTTTTAAATAATGGAACAACATGCGCAGTACGCCAATCCTCCGGCACTATCCCGTTTCTAATGACATTTGAAATATTTCTGTCATAGCTCCTGCTATTTCTACACTAACTTCCCTCAATGTCCTAGGGAATATCCTGTCAGGACCTGGAGACTTATCCACTTTTATATTTTTCAAAAGTGTCAGTACTTCCTCCTCTTTGAATCTCATAGTTTCCATAGCTATTCTACTTTTTTCCCTTACCTCACAGATTTCAATATCCTTCTCCTTGGTGAATACCGAAGAAAAGAAATTGTTCAATATCTCCCCCATCTCTTTTGGCTCTGCAGATAGCTGTCCATTCTGGTTCTCTAATGGTCCAATTTTATCCCTCGTTATCCTTTTGCTATTAATATAGCTGTAGAAACCCTTTGGATTTACTTTCACCTTTCTTGGCAAATCAACCTCATATCTTCTTTTAGCCTTCCTAATTTTTTTCTTAAGATTATTTTTACATTCTTTATACTCCACTAGCACATTTACTCCATGCCTCCTATAATTAATGTAGATATCTCTCTTTTTTAGAAACAAGTGTCCAATTTCCCTTGAAAACCATGGCTCTTTCCAATTTTTACTATTTCCTTACAACCTAACAGGGACATAAAGATTCTGTACTCTTACAATTTCCCCGTTAAATGTCCTCCATTTCTCTTCTACATCCTTCCCATGAAACAAAGTGTCCCAATTCACTCCTTTAAAATCCTTACGCATTCCCTCAAAGTTAGCCTTTCTCCAATCAAAAATCTCCACCCTAGGTCCAGTTCTGACTCTCTCCATAATTATATTGAAACTAATGGTATTGTGATCACTGGTCCCGAAGTGCTCACCAACGCATACCCCCGTCACCTGACCTGCCTCATTTCCTAACAGGGGGTCCAGCACTGATCCTTCTCTGGTCAATACCTCTATGTACTGCTGCAAAAAAACTATCCTGCACACATTTTACAAACTCCAAACCATCCAGCCCATTTACAGAATGTGTTTCCCAGTCTATTTTTGGAAAATTGAAATCTCCCACAATCACTACCTTGTGCTTACTACTAATATCTGCTATCTCCTTACATATTTGCTCTTCCAATTCTCGCTCCCCATTTGGCGGTCTATAGTACACCCCTAAAAGTGTTGCTACACCATTCCCACTTCTCAGTTCCACCCAAATAGCCTCCCTAGACGAGCCTTCTAATCTATCCTGCCAAAGCACTGCTGTAATATCTTCTCTGACAAGCAATGCAACACCTCCCCGTCTGGTCCCTCCAATTCTATCACACCTGAAGCAACGAGATCCTGGAATATTTAGTTTCCAATCACAGCCGACCTGCAACCATGTTTCACTGATTGCCAGCACATTATATTTCCAGGTGTCAATCCAGGCTCTAAGTTCATCCAGGGTTACACAAAATGCTGGAGAAACTCAGCGGGTGCAGCAGCATCTAAGGAGCGAAGGAGATAGGTGACGTTTCGGGTCGAGACCCTTCTTCCATGCATTAGGGTTAGGGTTAGGGTTAGGGTTAGGGTTAGGGTTAGGGTTAGGGTTAGGGTTAGGGTTAGGGTTACTCTAAGTTTATCCACCTTACTTACAATGCTCCTGGCATTAAAATATACACATTTTATAAACCCACCATCCCTTATTCTCTGTCTATTATCTTTTTCCTCTTTCTCGCCTACATTTTGGGTCCGAGTGCTTCCCTTCTCTGCCTCTTGCCCCACACCCTGACCCCTAGCCCCCTCTACCCGAGTCCCTCCCCCCAGCCTTTCTAGTTTAAAGTCTCCCCAGTAGCCTTTGCAAATCTCCCTGCCAGGATATTGGTCCCCTCGGGTTCAAGTGCAACCCGTCCTTTGTGTACAGATCATGCCTTCCCCAAAAGAGGTCCCAGTGATCAAGAAACTTGAATCCCTGCCCACTGCACCAGTCCCTCAGCCACGCATTTATCCTCCACCTCATTTCATTCCTATTCTCACTGTCACGCGGCACAGGCAGTAATCCTGAAATTGTTACCCTTTTGGTCCTTCTCGTTAACTTTCCCCCAACTCCCTAAATTCTCCCTTCAGGACCTCGTCACTTTTTCTGCCTATGTCATTGGTACCTATGTGTACCACAACATCAGGCTCCTCTCCCTCCCTTATCAGAATCTTTTGTACACGTTCTGACACATGCGAGACCCTGGCACCAGGGAGGCAAACTACCATCCGGGTCTCCCGACTGCGTCCACAGAATCGCCTATCCGACCCCCTAACTATAGAGTCCCCTATTACAATTGCCCTCCTCTTTTTCATGCCCTTCTGAGCATCAGGGCCGGTCTCTGTGCCGGAGGCCCGGCCGGTCTTGATGCCCCCAGCTAGGCTGTCCCCTCCAATCGTACTCAAACCCGAGTACCTATTTTCCAGGTGTACGGTCACACCTGGAGCCCCCGCCTCTGCCCCTTGCCCTTCCTAACTGTGACCCACTTGTCTGCCTCCTGTGGTCTGGGAGTGACTACCTCCCTGTAGCTCCTCTCTATGACCTCCTCACTCTCCCTGACCAGACGGAGTTCATCGAGCTGCTGCTCCAGGTTCCCAACACAGTCCGTTAGGAGCCCCATCTCGACACACCTGGCGCAGATGTGGACGTCTGGAGGGCTATCAGATTCCCTGACCTCCCACATCTGTCATCCAGAACAGTACACTGCCCTGGCCTTCATACTCCCCCCTTACGCAGGTTACAATATCAACACAATATCAAATCACTACAAACTGCTGAAATCTGACTGTAAATCAGCTGTTTACCCTGGTCCACTTCCCACCGGTCAGCTGCTTACCCTGGTCCACTTCCCACCAATCAGCGGCTTCCTCAAAAAAAAACCCCACTTCTCTAAATGGAATGTTATGGATTTAGGTAAAAACAAGCCCCGCGCTTGATTTTAAAGCTTACCGGTCGGGTGTCGCTCCTCCCCATCCTTCTCTTCCAACGGCTCCAGTGGGCCTCTGAAAAAACAAGCCCCGCGTTTGATTTTAAAGCTTACCGGTCGGGTGTCGCTCCTCCCCCTCCTTCTCTTCCAACGGCTCCTGTGGGCCTCTGAAAAAACAAGCCCCGCGCTTGATTTTAAAGCTTACCGGTCGGGTGTCGCTCCTCCCCCTCCTTCTCTTCCAACGGCTCCTGTGGGCCTCACAGAATATCGCAGGATTCCGTTCGCCCCAAGTGGTATATCTAGCTCTCTCTTGGAAACATCCAGTGAATTGGCCTCCACTGCCTTCTGACCCAGAGAATTCCACAAATTCACAACTCTCTTGCTGAAAAAAGGTTTTTTCCCCAGCTCCATACTAAATAGCCTATCCCTTATTCTTAAACTGTGACCCATGGATCTAGACTCCCCCGACATCAGGAACATTTTTCCTGCATCCAGCCTGTCCTTAAAAATGTCTATAAGATCCCCTCGCAACCTTCATAATTCCTTCATTTAAGCCCAATCGATCCATTCTTTCATCATATGTCGGTCCTGACATCCCGGGAATTAACCTGATGAACCTATGCTGTAATCATTCAATGGCAAGAATGTCCTTCTGCAAATTAGGAGACTGGTGGGCTCACACACAAACACACCCCAGCACACACACACCCTCCATCTCACACACACACATCCAACACACACAGCCACCCTCCATCTCACACACACTGACTCACACACACTCAATATGTGTATAATAGTAAAACTGTTGAATCTACTGACGCGACTGAGTGTGGCCTCTCCACTGAGCGGGATTTCCGGAGTGGGCAGGACTTCCGGAGTGGGCAGGACCTCCGGAGTGAGCGGGACTTCCGGAGTAAACGGGATTTCCGGAGTGAGCGGAACTTCCGGAGTGAGCGGAACTTCCGGAGTGAACGGGACATCCGGTGTGAGCGGGACTTCCGGTGTGAGCGGGATCTTTGGATCAAGCCAGACGCAGAGCCAACAATAGAATCCATTGCATTTCAAGTCAAGCACAGTGAGTGCAGGGCCAACAATCCAATCCAATACATTCCATTTCAAGTCAAGCACAGTGATTGCTGGGCCAACAATCCAATCCATTCCATTTCATGTCAAGTCAAGCACAGTTAGTTCAGGGCGAACAATCCAATCCAATCATATAGCCATATAACAATTACAGCACGGAAACAGGCCCTCTCGGCCCTTCCAGTCCGTGCAGACCATTTGTTTTCCCCTAGTCCCATCTACCTGCACTCAGAACATACCCCTTCATTCCCTTCCCATCCATATACCTATCCATTTTACTTATAAATGTTAAAATCGATCCTGCATCCACCACTTCTGCTGGAAGCTCATTCCACACAGCCACCACCCTCTGAGGAAAGAAGTCCCCCCTCACATTACCCCTAAACTTCTGTCCCTTAATTCTCATGTCATGCCCTCTTGTTTGAATCTTCCCTACCCTCAATGGAAAAAGCTTATCCACGTCAACTCTGTCTGTCCCTTTCATCATTTTAAATACCTCAATCAAGTCTCCACTTAACCTTCTGCACTTCAAAGAATAAAGACCTAACTTGTTCAACCTTTCTCTGTAACAGTTGCTGGAACCCAGGCAACATTCTAGTAAATCTCCTCTGTACTCTCTCTATTTTGTTGACATCCTTCCTATAATTAGGCGACCAAAATTGTACACCATACTCCAGAATTGGTCTTACCAATGCCTTGTACAATTTTAACATTACTTCCCTACTCTGATTTATAAAGGCCAGCATACCAAAGGCTTTCTTTACCATGCGATTCCACCTTCAGGGAACCATGCACAGTTATTCCTAGATCTCTCTGTTCCACAGCATTCCTCAATTCCCTACCATTTACCATGTACGTCCTATTTTGATTTGTCCTGCCAAGATGTAGCACGTCACACTGATCAGCATTAAACTCCATCTGCCATCTTTCAGCCCACTTTTCCAAATGGCCCAAATCTCTCTGTAGACTTTGAAAATCTACTTCATTATCCACAACACCACCTATCTTAGTATCATCTGCATACTTACTTATCCAATTTTCCACCCCATCATCCAGATCATTGATGTACATGACAAACAACAGTGGACCCAACACAGATCCCTGAGGCACCCCACTGGTCAC
Source organism: Okamejei kenojei (assembly GCA_035221665.1). NCBI lineage: Eukaryota > Metazoa > Chordata > Chondrichthyes > Rajiformes > Rajidae > Okamejei > Okamejei kenojei. The sequence goes on from CM069155.1 coordinate 556,555, forward strand.
CGGCTTCCAACCTGACAAACAGCCATCCACCATTACTCTCTGACATCTCCCATTCAGCCACTGTTGAATCCATCTTGCTACTCCGCCATTAACACCCAAAGATTGAACCTTCTTAACCAGCCTTCCATGGGGAACCTTGTCAAAGGCCTTACTGAAATCCATATAGACAACGTCCACTGCTTTACTCTCATCAATTTCCCTAGTAACCACTTCTAAAAATTCAAGAAGGTTTGTCAAACATGACCTTCCAGGCACAAATCCATGTTGACTGTTCCTGATCAGACCCTGTTTATCCAGATGCTTATATATATTATCTCTAAGTATCCTTTCCATTAATTTGCCCATCACTGATGTCAAACTAACAGGTCTATAATTGCTAGGTTTATTCTTTGAACCCTTTTTAAACAATGGAACAACATGCGCAGTACGCCAATCCTCCGGCACCATTCCTGTTTCTAATGACATTTGAAATATTTCTGTCACATCTCCTGCTATTTCAACACTAACTTCCCTCAATGTCTTAGGGAATATCCTCTCAGGACCTGGAGACTTATCCACTTTTATATTTTTCAAAATAAAAATCCATTTCATGTCAAGTCAAGCACAGTGAGTGCAGGCCCAACAATCCAATCAAATCCATTTCAAGTCAAATCTGGTCAAGTCAAGTCAAGCACACTGAGTGCAGGGCCAACAATCCAACCCCTCCATTCCATTTCAAATCAAGTCAAGTCAAGCACACTGAGTACAGGGCCAACAATCCAATCCATTCCAAGTCATGTCAAGTCAAGTCATGTACAGTGAGTGCTGGGCAAACAATCCAATCCATGTCAAGTCATGCTCAGTGAGTGCAGAGCCAACAATCCAAGTCAAGTCAAGTCAAGTCATGCACAGTGAGTGCAGGGCCAACAACACAATCCATGTCAGGTCAGGTCAGGTCAAGTCAAGTCAAGTCAAGTACAGTGAGTGCAGGGCCAACAAACCAATCCATCCCATTCCACTGCAAGTCAAGCCAAGACAAGTCAAGTCAAGTCAAGCACAGTGACTGCAGAGCCATCAATCCATTCCATTCCATTTCAAGCCAAGTCAAGCCCAGTGAGTGCAGGGCCAACAAACAAATCCATTCCATTCCATTTCAAGCCAAGTCAAGCCCAGTGAGTGCAGGGCCAACAAACAAATCCATTCCATTCCATTTAAAGTCAAGTCAAGCACAGTGAGTGCAGGGCCAACTATCCAATCCATTCCATTACATTTAAAGTCAAGTCAAGTCAAGCACAGTGAATGCAGCATCAACAATCCAATCCATTCCATTTAGAGACAAGTCAAGTCAAGCACAGTGAGTGCAGGGCTAACTATCCAATCCATTCCTTTTCATTTCAAGTCATGTCATCTAGCACAGTGAGTGAAGGCCCACCAATCCAATCCTTTCCAATCCATTTCAAGTCAAGTCAAGTCAAGCACAGTAAGTGCAGGGACATCAATCCAATCCATTCCATTTCATGTCAAGTCAAGTCAAGGACAGTGAGTGCAGGGCCAACAAACCAAATACATTCCTTTCCAGTTCATGTCAAGTCAAGTCAAGTCAAGCACAGTGAGTGCAGGGCCAACAATTCAATCCATGTCAAGTCAAGTCATGTCGTCAAGTCAAGCACAGTGAGCAGTCAAGAGTGAAGGCCAACAATCCAATCCATTCAAGTCAATCAAGTCCAGTTTCAAGTCAAGTCCCAAGTCAAGCACAGTCCAAGAGTTGTAGGGGCAAGTCAGTCAGTCAGTGAGTCCAAGTCACGTCAAGTCAAGTCAAGTCAGTAACTGTGCAAGGGCCAATCCAATTCCCAAGTCAAACAAGTGCAGGGCCAACAATCCAATTCCATTCCATTTCAAGTCAAGTCAAGTCAAGCACAGTCAAGAGTGAAGGCACCAACAATCCAATCCCCAATCCATTCATCAACATTTTCAAGTCAAGTCAAGTCAAGAAAGTGACAACAGGTGCAAGGGCAAGTCCAATTCCATTCCATTTCAAGTCAAGTCAAGTCAAGACAAGTCAAGCAGTCAAGTCAAGTCAAGCACGTGAGGGCCAACAAGCCAATCCATTCCATTTCAGTATGTCAAGTCAAGTCAAGTCAAGTCAAGTCAAGCACAGTAAGTGCAGGGACATCAATCCAATCCATTCCATTTCATGTCAAGTCAAGTCAAGGACAGTGAGTGCAGGGCCAACAATTCAATCCAGGTCAAGTCAAGTCAACTCAAGTCAAGCACAGTGAGTGCAGGGGCAACAATCTGATCCATTCCATTCCATTTCAAGTCATGTCATCTAGCACAGTGAGTGAAGGCCCAACAATCCAATCCTTTCCAATCCATTTCAAGTCAAGTCACATCAAACACAGTGAGTGCAGGGCCAACAATTCAATCCATGCCATGTCAAGTAAAGTCACGTCAAGTCAACAGTGAAGTCACAAGCAACAGTCAAGAGTGCAGGGCCAACAATCCAATCCATTCCATTTCAAGACAAGCCAAGTCAAGTCAAGCACAGTGAGTGCAGGGACAACAATCCAATCCAATCCATTCCAAGTCAAGTCAAGTCAAGAACAGTGGGTGCAGGGCTAACAAACCAATCCATTCCATTCCATTTTCAAGTCAAGTCATCAAGCAACGTGATTGTGGGGCCAACAAGCCAATCCATTCCATTCCATTCATGTCAAGTCAAGTCAAGTCAAGTCACGCAGAGTGAGTGCAGGCCCAACAATCCAATCCATTACATTCCATTTCAAGCACATTGAGTGCAGGGCAAACAATCCATTCCATTTCAAGTCAAGTCAAGTCAAGCACAGTGAGTGCAGGGACAACAAACCAATCCATTCCTTTCCAGTCAAGTCAAGTCAAGTCAAGCACAGTGATCGCAGGGCCAACAATCCAAGCCATTCCATTCCATTTCGTGTCAAATCGTCAAGCACAATGATTGCGGGGCCAACAAGCCAATCCATTCCATTTCAAGTCAAGTCAAGCACAGTGATTACATGCCCAACAATCCAATCCATTCCACTCCATTTCAAGTCAGGTCAAGCACAGTGAATGCAGGGCCAACAGACCAATCCATTCAATCCAATTTCAAGTCAAGTCAATTCAAGCACATCAGTGCAGGGCTAACATCCAATCCATTCCATTCCATTCCATTTCATGTCAAGTCAAGGCAAACACAGTGAGTGCAGGAACAACAATCCATTCCATTCCAAGTAAAGTCAAGGCAGGCACAGTGAGTGCAGGGACAACAAACCAATGCATTCCTTTCCAGTTCAAGTCAAGTCAAGTCAAGTCAAGTCAAATCAAGCACAGTGAGTGCAGGGCCAACAATCTAATCAATTCCATTCCATTTCACGTCAACTCAAGTCAAGCACTGTGAGTGTAGGGGCAACAGTCTGATCCATTTCATTTCAAGTCAAGTCAAGATAAGCACAGTGAGTGCAGGGCCAATAAACCAATCAATCCCATTCCATTTCAAGTCAAGCCAAGACAAGTCAAGTCAAGTCAAGCACAGTGAGTGCAGGGCCAACAAACCAATCCATTACTTTCCGTTTATAGTCAGGTCAAGTCAAGAACAGTGAGTGCAGGGACAACAATCCAATCCATTCCCTTCCAAGTCAGGTCAAATCAAGAACAGTGAGTGCAGGGCCAACTCTCTAATCCAATCCACATCAAGTTAAGTCAAGTCAAGTCAAGTCTAGTCAAGCACAGTGAGTGCAGGGCCAACAATCCAATCCATTCCTTTCCATTTCCAGTCAAGTCAAGTCAAGTCAAGAACAGTGAGTGCAGGGCCAACAATCCATTCCATGTCAATTCATGTCATGTCAGGTCAAGTCAAATCAAGTCACCTCAAGTCAACCAAGCACAGTGAGTGCAGGGCCAACAATTCAATCCATGTCATATCAAGTCAGGTCACGCCAAGTCAAGTCACGCACAGTGACTGCAGGGCCAACAATTCATTCAACGTCAAGTCAAGTCAAGCACAGTGAGTGCAGGGCCAACAATCCAATCCATTCCTTTCCATTTCCAGTCAAGTCAAGTCAAGTCAAGAACAGTGAGTGCAGGGCCAAGAATCCATTCCATGTCAATTCATGTCATGTCAGGTCAAGTCAAATCAAGTCACCTCAAGTCAACCAAGCACAGTGAGTGCAGGGCCAATAATCCATTCCATGTCAAGTCAAGTCAAGTCTAGTCAAGTCAAGTCAAGCACCGTGAGTGCAGCAGGGCCAACAATCCAATCCATTCCATTCTATTTCAAGTCAAGTCATCAAGCACAGTGAGTGCAGGCCCAACAATCCATTCCATTCCATTTCAAGTCAAGTCAAGCACAGTGAGTGCAGGGCTAACAATCCAATCCATTCCATTTCAAGTCAAGTCGTCAAGCACAGTGAGTGCAGGCCCAACAATCCAATCCATTCCAAACAATTTCAAGACAAGTCAAGTCAAGCACAGTGAGTGCAGGAACAATCCAATCCATTCCCTTCCAAGTCAAGTCAAGTCATGCACAGTGAGTGCAGGGCCAACAAACCAATCCATTCCTTTCCAGACAAGTCAAGTCAAGCACAGTGAGTGCAGGGCCAACAATCCAAGCCATTCTATTCCATTTCAAGTCAAGTCGTCAAGCACAGTGATTGCGGGGCCAACAATCCAATGCATTCCATTCTATTTCAAGTCACGTCGGCAAACACAGTGTGTGCAAGGCCAACAAGCCAATGCATTCCATTCAATTTCAAGTCAAGTCAAGTGAACCACAGTGAGTGCAGGCTCAGCAATCCAATCCATTCCATTCCATTTAAAGTCAAGTCAAGCACAATGAGTGCAGGGCCAACGATTCAATCCATTTCATTCCATTTCAAGTCAAGTACAGTGAGTGCAGGGCCAACAATCCAAGGCAAGTCAAGTTAAGCACAGTGAGTGTAGGGCCAACTATCTAATCCATTCCATTCCATTTAAAGTCAAGTCAAGTCAAGCACTATGAGTGCAGGGCCAACAACCCATTCCAAGTCATGTCAATTCAAGTACAGTGAATGCAGGGTCAACAATCCAATCCATTCCATTCCGAGACAAGTCAAGTCAAGCACAGTGAGTGCAGGGCTAACAGTCCAATCCATTCCATTCCATTTCAAGTCAGGTCAAGTCAAGCACAGTAAGTGCAGGGGCAACAATCCAATCCATTCCATTCCAAGTCAAGTCAAGTCAAGCACAGTGAGTGCAGGGCTAACAGTCCAATCCATTCCATTCCATTTCAAGTCAAGTCAAGTCATCTAGCACAGTGAGTGCAGTCCCAACAATCCAAACCTTTCCAATCCATTTCAAGTCAGGTCAAGTCAAGCACAGTAAGTGCAGGGACAACAATCCAATCCATTCCATTCCAAGTCAAGTCAAGTCAAGTGAAGCACAGTGCGTGCAGGGCCAACAATCCAATCCATTCCATTCCACTTCAAGTCGTCAAGTCAAGCACTGTGAGTGCAGACCCAACAATCAAATCCATTCCAATCCATTTCAAGTGAAGTCAAGCACAGTAAGTGCAGGGACAACAATCCAATCCATTCCATTCCAAGTCAAGTCAAGTCAAGCACAGTGAGTGCAGGGCCAACAAACCAATACATTCCTTTCCAGTTCAAGTCAAGTCAAGCACAGTGAGTGCAGGGCTAACAATCCAATCCATTCAATTCCATTTAAAGTCAAGTCAAGTCAAGTCAAGCACAGTGAGTACAGGGCCAACAAGCCAATCCATTCCATTTCAAGTCAAGTCAAGGCAAGCACAGTGAGTGCAGCGACAACAATCCAATCCATTCCATTCCAAGTAAAGTCAAGTCAAGCACAGTGAGTGCAGGAACAATCCAATCCATTCCCTTCCAAGTCAAGTCAAGTCAAGTCATGCACAGTGAGTGCAGGGCCAACAACCCAATCCATTCCATTCAATTTCAAGTCAAGTCAAGTGAAGCACAGTGAGTGCAGGCCGAACAATCCAATCCATTCCATTCCATTTCAAGTCAAGTCAAGCACAGTGAGTGCAGGGCTAACAATCCAATGCATTCCATTCTATTTCAAGTCACGTCGGCAAACACAGTGTGTGCAAGGCCAACAAGCCAATGCATTCCATTCAATTTCAAGTCAAGTCAAGTGAACCACAGTGAGTGCAGGCTCAGCAATCCAATCCATTCCATTCCATTTAAAGTCAAGTCAAGCACAATGAGTGCAGGGCCAATGATTCAATCCATTTCATTCCATTTCAAGTCAAGTACAGTGAGTGCAGGGCCAACTATCTAATCCATTCCATTCCATTTAAAGTCAAGTCAAGTCAAGCACTATGAGTGCAGGGCCAACAACCCATTCCAAGTCATGTCAATTCAAGCACAGTGAATGCAGGGTCAACAATCCAATCCATTCCATTCCGAGACAAGTCAAGTCAAGCACAGTGAGTGCAGGGCTAACAGTCCAATCCATTCCATCCCATTTCAAGTCAAGTCAAGTCATCTAGCACAGTGAGTGCAGTCCCAACAATCCAAACCTTTCCAATCCATTTCAAGTCAGGTCAAGTCAAGCACAGTAAGTGCAGGGACAACAATCCAATCCATTCCATTCCAAGTCAAGTCAAGTCAAGTGAAGCACAGTGAGTGCAGGGCCAACAATCCAATCCATTCCATTCCACTTCAAGTCGTCAAGTCAAGCACTGTGAGTGCAGACCCAACAATCAAATGCATTCCAATCCATTTCAAGTGAAGTCAAGCACAGTAAGTGCAGGGACAACAATCCAATCCATTCCATTCCAAGTCAAGTCAAGTCAAGCACAGTGAGTGCAGGGCCAACAAACCAATACATTCCTTTCCAGCTCAAGTCAAGTCAAGCACAGTGAGTGCAGGGCTAACAATCCAATCCATTCAATTCCATTTAAAGTCAAGTCAAGTCAAGTCAAGCACAGTGAGTACAGGGCCAACAAGCCAATCCGTTCCATTTCAAGTCAAGTCAAGGCAAGCACAGTGAGTGCAGCGACAACAATCCAATCCATTCCATTCCAAGTAAAGTCAAGGCAAGCACTGTGAGTGCAGGGACAACAATCCAATCCATTCCATTCCAAGTCAAGTCAAGTCATGCACAGTGAGTGCAGGGCCAACAATCCAACCCATTCCATTCCATTTCAAGTCAAGTCAAGCACAGTGAGTGCAGGGCTAACAATCCAATGCATTCCATTCTATTTCAAGTCACGTCGGCAAGCACAGTTTGTGCAAGGCCAACAAGCTAATGCATTCCATTCAATTTCAAGTCAAGTCAAGTGAACCACAGTGAGTGCAGGCTCCGCAATCCAATCCATTCCATTCCATTTCTATCCAAGTCCATCACAGTGAGTGCAGGGCTAACAGTCCAATCCATTCCATTCCATTTCAAGTCAAGTCATCTAGCACAGTGAGTGCAGTCCCAACAATCCAAACCTTTCCAATCCATTTCAAGTCAGGTCAAGCCAAGCACAGTAAGTGCAGGGACAACAATCCAATCCATTCCAAGTCAAGTCAAGTCAAGTCAAGCACAGTGAGTGCAGGGCCAACAAACCAATACATTCCTTTACAGTTCAAGTCAAGTCAAGTCATCTAGCACAGTGCGTGCAGTCCCAACAATCCAATCCATTCCATTCCACTTCAAGTCGTCAAGTCAAGCACAGTGAGTGCAGACCCAGCAATCCAATCCATTCCAATCCATTTCAAGTCATGTCAAGCACAGTAAGTGCAGGGACAACTATGCAATCCATCCCATTCCAAGTCAAGTCAAGTCAAGCACAGTGAGTGCAGGGCCAACAAACCAATACATTCCTTTCCAGTTCAAGTCAAGTCAAGTCAAGTCAAGCTCAGTGAGTGCTGGGCCAACAATTCAATCCATGTCATGTCAAGTCAAGTCACGTCAAGTCAAGTCAAGTCAAGCACAGTGAGTGCAGGGCCAACAATCCAATCCATCCCATTGAATTTCAAGTCAACTCAAGTCAAGCACAGTGAGTGCAGGGGCAACAATCCGATCCATTCCATTCCATTCTGAGTCACGTCAAGTCAAGCACAGTGAGTGCAGGGACAACAAACCAATCCATTACATTCCATTTCATGTCAAGTCAAGTCAAATCAAGTCAAGTCAAGTCAGGTTATGCACAGTGAGTGCAGGGCCAACAATCCAATCCATTCCATTTCAAGTCAACTCAAGTCAAGCACAGTGAGTGCAGGGGCAACAATCTGATCCATTCAATTCCATTTCAAGCCAAGTCACGACAAGCACATTGAGTGCAGGGCCAACAATCCAATCCAATCCATTCCATGCCAAGTCAAGACAAGCAATGTGAGTGCAGGGCCAACGATTCCATTCCATTCCATTTCAAGTCAAGTATAGTGAGTGCAGGGCAAACAATCCAATCCAATCCATGTCAAGTCAAGTTAAGTCAAGTACAATGAGTGCAGGGCTAACAACTCAATCCATTCCATTCCATTTCAAGTCAAGTTATCAAGCACAGTGATTGCGGGGCGAACAAGCCAATCCATTCGATTCCATTTCAAGTCAAGTCGTCAAGTTAAGCACAGTGAGTGCACGCCCAACAATCCAATCCATTCCATTCCAAGTCAAGTCAAGCACAGTGGGTGCAGGGTCAACAATCCAATCCATTCCTTTCCAGTTCAAGTCAAGTCAAGTCACGTCAAGCACAGTGAGTGCAGGGCCAACAATCCATGCCATGTCATGTCAAGTCAAGTCAAGTCAAGCACAGTGAGTGCAGGGCCAACAAGCCAATCCATTCCATTTCAAGTCATGTCAAGACAAGCATAATGAGTGCAGGGCCAACAATCCAATCCAATCCATGTAAAGTCAAATCAAGTCAAGTCAAGTCAAGCACAGTGAGTGCAGGGCCAACAATCCAATCCATTCCATTCCGAGTCACGTCAAGTCAAGCACAGTGAGTGCAGGGACAACAAACCAATCCATTACATTCCATTTCATGTCAAGTCAAGTCAAATCAAGTCAAGTCAAGTCAGGTTAAGCACAGTGAGTGCAGGGCCAACAATCCAATCCATTCCATTTCAAGTCAACTCAAGTCAAGCACAGTGAGTGCAGGGGCAACAATCTGATCCATTCCATTCCATTTCAAGTCAAGTCACGACAAGCACATTGAGTGCAGGGCCAACAATCCAATCCAATCCATTCCAAGCCAAGTCAAGACAAGCAATGTGAGTGCAGGGCCAACGATTCAATCCATTCCATTCCATTTCAAGTCAAGTACAGTGAGTGCAGGGCAAACAATCCAATCCAATCCATGTCAAGTCAAGTTAAGTCAAGTACAATGAGTGCAGGGCTAACAACTCAATCCATTCCATTCCATTTCAAGTCAAGTTGTCAAGCACAGTGATTGCGGGGCGAACAAGCCAATCCATTCGATTCCATTTCAAGTCAAGTCAAGTCAAGTTAAGCACAGTGAGTGCACGCCCAACAATCCAATCCATTCCATTCCAAGTCAAGTCAAGCACAGTGGGTGCAGGGTCAACAAACCAATCCATTCCTTTCCAGTTCAAGTCAAGTCAAGTCACGTCAAGCACAATGAGTGCAGGGCCAACAATCCATTCCATGTCATGTCAAGTCAAGTCAAGTCAAGCACAGTGAGTGCAGGGCCAACAAGCCAATCCATTCCATTTCAAGTCATGTCAAGACAAGCATAATGAGTGCAGGGCCAACAATCCAATCCAATCCATGTCAAGTCAAATCAAGTCAAGTCAAGTCAAGCACAGTGAGTGTAGGGACAACAAACCAATCCATTACATTCCATTTCATGTCAAGTCAAGTCAAATCAAGTCAAGTCAAGTCAAGTTAAGCACAGTGAGTGCAGGGCCAACAATCCAATCCATTCCATTTCAAGTCAAGTCAAGAGAAGTATTCATCTCCGCCTTCTGTCTCCCTGCCTCCTATAATATATCTTAGGTGCAACGAGATTTGGTATGCAGCTTCCATCCGATGTCAAAACTTAAACAACTAATGTAGATACCCCAAGACACATGATTTATAAAAAGAACAGAGAAACAGTAAAACAGTCTAAAGTGCAAATAGTTAAAGGAACTGCAGATGCTGGAGAATCGAGGGTTACACACAAAGCTGGAGAAACTCAGCGGGTGCAGCAGCATCTAAGGAGCGAAGGAGATAGGCGACGTTTCGGGTCGAGACCCTTCTTCAGAGTGCAAATAGGTCTGTGCCGGGTTGATGTGCGATGTGACCATCCGAGGGAGACGGTTCATGGGGGTGGCGGGGGCACTCAGCAGGGCCAGTTCAGAGCAGCTATAGCTCTGGGGATGAAGCTGTTCCTGAGTCTGGAGGTGCAGGCGTAGAAGGCCTTGTAACGTCCGCCGGAAGGTAGGAGTTCGAACAGACTATTACAAGGGTGTGAGGAGTCTTTGTGGATGCTGACGGCCTTCCTGAGGCACCGTGTGTAGTAAATGCCCTCCAAGGCTGGTAGCTGTGTCCCAATAATCTTATGCGCCCTGTGGACGACGCGCTGAAGAGCTCTCCTCGCCGCCTCCATGCAGCTGAGATACCACACAGAGATGCCACGTGTTAGTATGCTCTCTGTGGTGCTGCGGTAGAAGGTTGTCAGCAGCGGTTGGGGCAGACCAGTCTTTTTCAATGTTCTTAGGAAGAACAGTTGTTGCTGTGCCTTCTTGACCAGCGCAGCGGTGTTGGTGGACCATGTGAACTCCTCTGAAATGTGTATGCCCAGAAACCTAAAGCTGGACACTCTCTTTTAAATTCATCCAGTGAATTGGCCTCCTCTGCCTTCTGTGGCATAGAATTTAATAAATTCACAACTCTCCGGGTGAAAACGTTTTTCTCATCTCAGTTTTAAATGTCCTCCCCATTATTTTTAGACTGTGGCCCCAGGTTCTGGACTCCCCCAACAATTGGAACATTTTTCCTGCACCTAGCTCATCCAGTCCTTTTATAATTTTATGTGTTTCGATAAGAACCCTTCTCATCCTAAATTCCAGTGAATAAGCCCAGTCTTTCCAATCTTTCCTCATATGGCAGTCCAACCATCCTGGGAATTAACCTTGTGAACCTATGCTGCACTGCCTCAATAGCAAGGATGTCCTTCCTCAAACTGGCAGACCAAAACTGCACACGATACTCCAGATGTGGTCTCATCAGGACCCTGTACAACTGCAGAAGGATCTCTACACTCAAATCTTCTCATCATGGAGGCCAACCTGCCATTAGCTTTCTTCACTGTCTGCTGCACCTGCATGCTTACTTTCAGTGACTGGTGTACAAGAACACCCAGGTTGCACTTCCCTTTTTCCTAATCCGACACCATTGAGATAATAATCTGCCTCCTTGTTCTTGCCGCCAAAGTGGATAACCTCACATTTATCTGCATTATATTGCATCTGCCATGCATCTGCCCATTTACTCAAGCTGACCAAGTCACCCTGCAACCTCCTTGCGTTCTCTTTGCAGTTCACACTACCACCCACCTTTGTGTCATCTGCAAATTTGCTAGTGTTACTTTTAATTCCATCATCTAAATCATTGATATATATTGTAAATAGTTGCAGCCTCAGCACCGAGTCTTGCAGCACTCCACTCACCACTGCCTGCCATTCTGACAGGGACCCGTTATTCCTACTCTTTGTTTCCTGTCTGCCAACCAATTCTCTATCCATGTCAATACCCTACCTCCAATACCATGTGATCTGATTTTGCCCACTGATCTCCTGTGTGGGACCTTATCAAAGGCGCTCTGAAAGTCCAGATACACTACATCCACTGGCTCTCCTTCATCCATTTCACTTGTCACATCCTCAAAAACAATTAAGAAGATTAGTGAAGCATGATTTCCCCTTCATAAATCCATGCTGACTTGGACCAATCGTTTTACTGCTATCCAAATTTGCTGTTATTACTACTTTAATAATTGACTCCAGCATCTTCCCCACCACCAATGTCAGGCTAACTGGTCTATAATTCCCCGTCATCCCTACAACCTGAAATAGTAAAATTTGCAGCTATGATAGTAACAGCCGTTACCTATGATAGTAACAGCCGTTAGCTATGATAGTAACAACCCCCTCAGGTCAATGTGGAGAGATTGTTCTCTGCACTGAAAATAATTAAATCAGATTGAAGGGCTTCAATGAAAGAGGATCTGACAGAAGCAGTTCTGTTCCGAAGGACATTAACAAATTTTAGGTATGTACTTTTGTAACAAACTTAACTACCTTTGCATTTACTTTTAATTTCTATTGCACTTGAGAATTTTTGTTGTCATAATATAGCCATTTAGTTTATACCTGTGGTCTTAGTTTAATACATTTTGGAGTAATGCTTTTAAACTTTTTATTTAATTCAAATTAAATTTTAATTTTGTCATGGTCCTTTCTGTAATTTTTTTAGCATAATGAATTATGTTTTGTTTAAAGAATAAACAATAAAAAAACCACAATAGCAGTTACAACCATTCAGGCACGTGCCGTCAGGGTAGGCAAGGTAGGCACTGCCTAACCTGACTAAAATTATAAAATGGTAATTAACCATATAACCATATAACAATTACAGCACGGAGACAGGCCCTCTCGGCCCTTCCAGTCCGTGCCGACCATTTGTTTTCCCCTAGTCCCATCTACCTGCACTCAGACCATACCCCTCCATTCCCTTCACGTCCATATACCTATCCACTTTACTTTTAAATGTTAAAATCGATCCTGCCTCCACCACCTCTGCTGGAAGCTCATTCCACACAGCCACCACCCTCTGAGTAAAGAAGTTCCCCCTCACGTTACCCCTAAACTTCTGTCCCTTAATTCTCATGTCATGCACTCTTGTTTGAATCTTCCCTACCCTCAATGGGAAAAGCTTATCCACGTCAACTCTGTCTATCCCTTTCATCATTTTAAAGACCTCAATCAAGTCCCCCCTTAACCTTCTGCGCTCCAAAGAATAAAGACCTAACTTGTTCAACCTTTCTCTGTAACATAGTTGCTGGAACCCTGGCAACATTCTACTAAATCTCCTCTGTACTCTTTCTATTTTGTTGACATCCTTCCTATAACTAGGCGACCAAAATTGTACACCATACCCCAGAATTGGTCTTACCAATGCCTTGTACAATTTTAACATTACTTCCCTACTCCTATATTCAATGCTCTGATTTATAAAGGCCAGCACACCAAAGGCTTTCTTTACCACCCTATCTACATGCGATTCCACCTTCAGGGAACTATGCACAGTTATTCCTAGATCCCTCTGTTCCACAGCATTCCTCAATTTCCTACCATTTACAATGTACGTCCTATTTTGATTTGTCCTGCCAAGATGTAGCACTTCACACTTATCAGCATTAAACTCCATCTGCCATCTTTCAGCCCACTTTTCCAAATGGCCCAAATCTCTCTGTAGACTTTGAGAATCTACTTTATTATCCACAACACCACCTATCTTAGTATCATCTGCATATTTAGTTATCCAATTTTCCACCCCATCATCCAGATCATTGATGTACATGACAAACAACAGTGGACCCAACACAGATCCCTGAGGCACCCACTGGTCACCGGCTTCCAACCTGACAAACAGCCATCCACCATTACTCTCTGACATCTCCCATTCAGCCACTGTTTGAATCCATCTTGCTACTTTCCGCCATTAACACCCAAAGATTGAACCTTCTGAAAAACAACCTTCCATGGGGAACCTTGTCAAAGGCCTTACTGAAATCCATATAGACAACATCCACTGCTTTGCCCTCATCAATTTCCCTAGTTACCACTTCAAAAAATTCAAGAAGGTTTGTCAAACATGACCTTCCAGGCACAAATCCATGTTGACTGTTCCTGATCAGACCCTGTTTATCCAGATGCTTATATATATTATCTCTAAGTATCCTTTCCATTAATTTGCCCACCACTGACGTCAAACTAATAGGTCTATAATTGCTAGGTGATGTGGTGGAGGCAGGATCGATTTTAACATTTAAGAGTAAAGTGGACGTGAAGGGAATGGAGGGGTATGGTCTGAGTGCAGGTAGATGGGACTAGGGGAAAACAAATGGTCGGCACAGACTGGAAGGGCCGAGAGGGCCTGTTTCCGTGCTATAATTGTTATATGGTTATATGGTTATATGGTTAAATGTAATATCAAATGCAGAACAGTGGAAGATTGTCTTGCAGAAAGCACAGGGTAGTACGGACGAGAGGGTGTCTCCAGGCAGGGTGACCACTGATGCTGTCCGTGTGGAGTTTGCACGCTCCCCCCCCCCCCTCGTGGTGAACCGGATGCGGTTGGCACTCAGCTGGTGAGGCATTATCTATGGAGATAAGGAATGGGTGATGTTTCGGGTCGAGACCCAAAAGTCTGAAGAAGGGTCTTGATCCCTTCCTTCGCTCCATAGACACTGCCTCATCCGCTAAGTTTCTCCAGCATTTTATAGACAACTAGACCAAGTGCAGACCCTTTGGGTCAAGTCAAGTCAAGTCAAGTCACATTTATTTATATAGCACATTTAAAAAACAACTATCATTGACCAAAGTGCTTTAAATTTGTTATAAGAGTAGTATACACAAACAGACTACATACATATATACAAATAGCCCTCGATCAGAGGACGTCAGGAAAGGCTTGGGAGAAGAGATATGTTTTTAGTCTACACTTAAAGGAGTCGATGGAGGGGGCAGTTCTAATGGGGAGGGGGATGCTGTTCCACAGTCTAGGAGCTGCGATCGCAAAGGAGCGGTCGCCCCTGAGCTTATGCCTAGGCGGCGGGACATTCAGCAACCCCAAGTTGGCCGATTTGAGGGACCTGGATGTGGTGTAGTGGGTGAGAAGACTTTTAATGTAGGTGGGTGCAAGCCCATTGAGGGCTTTGTAGAAAAAGAGGAGGGTGTTGAAATTTATTCGGAACTGCACAGGGAACCAGTGGGGAGAGGCCAGGATCAGGTGGATGTGGTACCTTTTTCGGGTGCCCATCAGGAGTCTCGCTGTTGCGTTTTGGACCAGTTGCAGGCGGGACATTGGCTGATTGGCAAAGATTGGCTGATGCCAGTGTAAAGGGAGTTGCAGTAATCTAGGTGGGTCTGTTCCCCCAACGTGCGGTTGTGGGGGGGGGGGGGGCATGTGGCATCACACACACTAACTACCACCCTGCACACATGCTAACTACCCCCCTTGATATTATATTAATATTAGGGGAGAGGAGAGGGGAAGAGGGGGAGGTGAGAGGAGAGGGGTGGGGGAGAAGAGGGGAGAGGGGAAAGGGGGAGGAAGAGGGGGGAGGGGAGAGATGGAGAGAGAGAGTGGAGGGGAGAGATATGAGAGTGCGTGGAGAGGAGGGGGAGAGAGAGGAGAGGAGAAAGAGGGAGAGGGAGAGAGAGAGAAGGGAAGAGAGTGAGAGAGAGAGAGAGAGAGAGGAGACGAGAGAGAGAGGAGAGAGAGAGAGAGAGAGAGAGAGAGGTTGTGTTTTCTTCTCAGCTCTGCGGTTGGAAGGATTGAAGCAGCCTTTCAAGGATTTTGCTGTTGGAGAAGGAACAGAGGCAGAGGGGCTTTCATAGTTTTTAACATCGTTGGGCTGTTGAAGCTTTCCTCTGGTCTAGGATTCCTCTACTAGTGCGAAAATTCCCGAGTTTTCTCTACAATTGTCGAGGGGTGCGGTTGTCGTTGGCGGACTGCCAAGAGTGCCTGGAGATCGAGGGCACGAAGATTGCGGTGTCTTTGTCTTTTTTGCACCGTTTCTCTGCCCTAAATTCATTTTGCACAGTGCGGCTGCCTGGCTTAATGTGAAGAAGGTACTTTTGCTTCTGGCTCGACTGGGATAGAGCTTCCCAAAAGCTGCTCTCGGGCTGTGGACGGACTTGGGGACTTTCCTGCTTCAGCTGGAGGTTTCTGCTTTCTGCTGCCTGTCTTTGACTGTGACTGTCTCTGGAACTTAACTTGGAGCTGAGCTGCTGGGGTGCCTGGAGCTGGTTTGTGCCTCTGTCAGGATGGCGATGGCTGGGGCGCGGCCGAAGGACCGGACATACGCAGTAGCAACAGTGGCGGGTACGAGGCCATCTGAGCATGAACCTCATGTTGACTTGGATTGGGACGGGTTTGGTATCTCGGTTCAAACTGGGCCTATGATGTCAAGGGGAGACATTACAAAGGCCTTGGATGAACTTCTTGGGAGGGGAGCTATTGTCTCTTCCGAGCTCGAAAGAGGAAAGGTGGAGGTGATACTAAAGACCCGGGAGGGTGTGGCCCAAGCATTGGAGCTGGGGTTTCAGTGAGGGGGGTCCACATACAGGTGGATCCGTGGGTATCCAGGGTGAGACCGGTTCTCCTGCGGAGTTGCCCCACATGTATTCCAGACGCATCACTTATTCCACACCTGTCTAAGTTTGGGGAGGTGCGGTCTAAGTGCTTTAGGCTCATGCACCCTGGGGGGGACCCAGAGGAAAAAGGGGTCTTCAGTTTCAAGAGGAGGGTGTTCATGAAGGTGGGTGAGGGGGATGGTAGTGCAGGAGTCCCCTGCGGTCATCTCCCTCCTAAACAGGTATACCATTTTGGATACTGTTGAGGGAGATGGCTCATCAGGGGAATGCAGCAGCAGCCAGGTTCATGGCACCATGGGTGGTTCTGCAGCACATGAGGGGGGAAAAAAGAGGGGAAGGGCAATAGTAATAGGGGATTCAATTGTCAGGGGAATAGATAGGCGTTTCTGCGGCCGCAAACGAGACTCCAGGATGGTATGTTGCCTCCCTGGTGCAAAGGTCAGGGATGTCACTGAACGGCTGCAGAACATTCTGGAGGGGGAGGGTGAACAGCTAGTTGTCGTGGTGCATGTTGGCACCAACGATATAGGTAAAAAAAGGGATGAGGTCCTACAAGGTGTGAATTTAGGGAGCTAGGAGATAAACTTAAAAGTAGGACCTCAAAGGTAGTAATCTCCGGATTACTACCAGTACCACGGGCCAGTCAGAGTAGAAATAGGAGGATAATGCAAATGAATACGTGGCTTGAAAAGTGGTGCAAGGGGGAGGGATTCAAATTTTTAGGGCACTGGGACCAGTTTCTGGGGGAGGTGGGACCGGTACAAACAGGACGGTTTGCAACCTGGAATGGAATGGAACCAATGTACTTGGGGGAGTGTTTGCTAGTGCTGTCGGGGAGGATTTAAAACTAATGTGGCAGGGGATGGGTACAAGAGCAGAGAGGCAGGAGGGTGTAAAATGAGGGGTAGAAGCATTAGGTAGCAAGGTGAAAGGTAAAAGTGGCAGGCAGACAAAACCAGGGCAAAAAATCAAAAAGGGCCACTTTTCAGCAAAATTGTATAAGGGGTAAATGCGTTTTGTAAAGACAAGCCTGAAGGCTTTGTGTCTCAATGCAAGGAGTATTCGTAATAAGGTGGACGAGTTGAACGTGCAGATAGATATTAATGATTATGATATAGTTGGGATCACGGAGACATGGCTCCAGGGTGACGTAGGCTGGGAGCTGAACATCCAGGGATATTCAATATTCAGGAGGGATAGAGAGAAAGGAAAAGGAGGTGGGGTAGCGTTTGCTGGTTAGAGAGGAGATTAAAGCAATGGAAAGGAAGGACATTAGCTTGGAGGATGTGGAATCGGTATGGGTAGAGCTACAAAACACAAAGGGCAGAAAACGCTGGTGGGTGTTGTGTACAGGCCACCTAACAGTAGCAGAGAAGTTGGGATGGTATCAAACGGGAAATTAGAAATGCGTGCGACAAAGGCAAAACAGTTTATTAATGGGTGACTTCAATCTACATATAGATTGGGTTAATCAAATTGGCAGGGGTTGCTGAGGAAGAGGATTTTTTGGGAATGTATGCGGGATAGTTATCTAAATCAAACATGTAGAGGAACCAACGAGAGAGCAGGCTATTTTAGACTGGTTTTGAGTAATGAGGAAGGGGTAATTAGCCGTCTTGTTGTACGTGCCCACCTTGGGCAAGAGTGACCACTAATATGGTTGAGTTCATTAGGATGGAGAGTGACAATTGTTAATTCAGAAACAATGGTTCTGAACTTAAAGAAAGGTACTTTGAGGGTATGAGACGTGAATTGGCCAAGATTGACTGGCAATTAATTCTAAAAGGGTTGACGGTGGATATACAATGGAAGACATTTAAAGACCTGCATGGATGAACTACAAAAAATTGTTCATCCCAGTTTGGCAAAAGAATAAATCGGGGAAGGTAGTGCATCCGTGGATAACAAGGGAAACTCAGGGATAGTATCAAAGCAAAGGATGATGCGTACAAAGTAGCCAGAAAAAAGCAGCATACCAGAGGACTGGGAGAAATTCAGAGACCAGAAGAGGGGGGAGGACAAAGGGCTTAATTAGGAAAGGGAAAAATAGATTATGAAAGAAAACTGGCTGGGAACATAAAAAAACCTGACTGCAAAAGTTTTTATAGATATGTGAAAGAGAAAGAGGTTAGTTTAAAACAAATGTAGGTCCCTTGCAGTCAGAAACGGGGTGGTTGATCATGGGGAACAAGGATATGGCGGACCAATTGAATAACTACTTTGGTTCCGTCTTCACTAAGGAAGACATAAATAATCTGCCCTGAAATAGCAGGGGACTGTGGGTCAAAGGAGGAATTGAGTGAAATCCAGGTCAGTCGGGAAGTGGTGTTGGGTAAATTGAATAGATTAAAGGCCGATAAATCCCCAGGGCCAGATAGGCTGCATCCCAGAGTACTTAAGGAAGTAGCTCAGGAAATAGTGGATGCATTAGTGATAATCTTTCAAAACTCTTTAGATTCTGGAGTAGTTCCTGAGGATTGGCGGGGTAGCAAATGTAACCCCTCTTTTTTTAAGAAGGGAGGGAGAGAGAAAAACGGGGAATTACAGACCAGTTAGTCTAACATCGGTAGTGGGGGAAACTGCTAGAGTCAGTTATTTAAAGATGGGATAGCAGCACATTTGGAAAGTGGTGTGAAAATCATTAGGACAAAGTCAGCATGGATTTACAAAAGGTAAATCATGTCTGACGAATCTTGTGGAATTTTTCGAGGATGTAACTAGTAGCGTGGATAAGGGAGAACCAGTGGATGTGGTATATCTGGACTTCCAGAAGGCTTTCGACAAGGTCCCACATAAGAGATTAGTATACAAACTTAAAGCATACGGTATTAGGGGTTCAGTATTGATGTGGATAGAGAACTGGCTGGCAAACAGGAAGCAAAGAGTAGGAGTAAACGGTCCTTTTCACAATGGCAGGCAGTAACTAGTGGGGAACCGCAGGGCTCAGTGCTGGGACCCCAGCTATTTACAATATATATTAATGATCTGGATGAGGGAATTGAAGGCAATATCTCCAAGTTTGCGGATCCCTACCTTCTTCATCCCCTGCGGAGGACACTAAGCTGGGGGCAGTGTTCGCTGTGAGGAGGATGCTCGGAGAGACTGCCAGGGTGACTTGGATAGGCAGGTTGAGCGAGGGCTAATGTTTGGCAGATGCAAGCTATAATGTGGATAAATGTGAGGTTATCCACTTTGGTGGCAAAAAAACAGGAAAGCGGGACTATTATTTAAAATGGTGGCCGATTGGAAAAGGGGAGATGCAGCGAGACCTGGGTGTCATGGTACACCAGTCATTGAAAGTAGGCATGCAGGTGCAGCAGGCAGTGAAAAAGCGAATGGTATGTTAGCTTTCATAGCAAAAGGATTTGAGTACAGGAGCAGGGAGGTTCTACTTCAGTTGTACAGGGTCTTGGTGAGACCACACCTGGAGTATTGCGTGCAGTTTTGGTCTCCAAATCTGAGGAAGGACATTATTTGCCATAGAGGGAGTGCAGAGAAGGGTTCACCAGACTGATTCCTGGGATGTCAGGACTGTCTTATGAAGAAAGACTGGATAGATTCGGTTTATACTCTCTGGGAATTTAGGAGATTAAGAGGGGATCTTATAGAAAACTTACAAAATTCTTAAGGGGGTTGGACAGGCTAGATGCAGGAAAGATTGTTTCCCGATGTTGGGGAAAGTCCAGGACAAGGGGTCACAGCTTAAGGATAAGGGGGAAATCCTTTAAGACCGAGATGAGAAAGACTTTCTTCACACAGAGAGTGGTGAGTCTCTGGAACTCTCTGCCACAGAGGGTAGTTGAGGCCAGTTCATTGGCTATATTTAAGAGTGAGTTGGATGTGGCCCTTGTGGCTAAGGGGATCAGAGGGTATGGAGAGAAGGCAGGTACGGGATACTGAGTTGGATGATCAGCCATGATCATATTGAATGGCGGTGCAGGCTCGAAGGGCTGAATGGCCTACTCCTGCACCTAATTTCTATGTTTCTATGTTTCTATGTTTCTATGGCGCTGAGGGGAGTTTCGAGGTGGAGTATAGGGGTCTCCCTAGAACCGTGCGTTGGAGTTGGGGAAAGGCACGGTGTCATGCATGCGGCGAATTTGGACATCTCCGGAGGGAGTGTCCTATTCGCGGGGTCACTGCGAGAAGTTCTAGCGCAGCGGCCCAGGGATGCGCTGCTGGCCCATCCGGCGTGGCTCGTCAAACCTCAGTGGCGCGGGGTGGTACTGCTGACCCGGCTAGGGCTGCCAGCTCTGCCTCGGTGATCCAGGGCGGCAGTAATAGCCCATCTGGGCCTGCAGGTTCTGCCTCGGGGACCCGAGGTAGAGATAGCCCCCGCCCTCCATGTCTTCAACCTGTGGTGGCGGCTGAAGGCGGGGCACAGGGGGAGGGTGGTGAGGAAGGGGGCAATTGGGAGAAGCAGAGGAAAGAGAAGAAGAAGGAGAGGAGCAAGGCCGCCCGAGCGAGTCAAACGGGATCGGGTGCGCACCTGCCGAGTTCTGATACCACCCAAGGGGTGCCTGCCAGCTCCAGTGTGGTGCAGTTTGCACCTGTCGTGGTCCAGCAAGGAGCTGAGGTGGTTCAGGGAAGCAAAAACGTGTGGGTGGTAAAGTGGCTGGGGATAGTGTGGAGGCCGAAGACACTTCTGTTATGGAGGTCACCGTAGTGCCACATGCTAGCGGGACAAAAAGGAGGTTAGTGCCTGGCGAGGAAGAGCAAGGGCGTGGGTCCAAAGTGAGGGGGATGTCATTCTCCAGACATTCCACCACTGATGTGGTTGGTGGTCTTGAACAGGTGTCCTCCGGGTCGGAGGTTGGGCCTCTATCTCAGGGATCTTCCGCGAGTGTTATAAGACCATGTGATGCGGTTGACTCCTCTGGTGGTGTGTCCTCGGAGCGGGAGGGTGCCCCTTCGTTTCAGGGGACCTCTGGGGGAGTTATCTCATCGGGTGTTGTGGTTAGCTCCCCTGGGTGTGTGTCCTCTGGGTCGGAGGAGGTCCCCTCGTTTTCAGAGACCTACTGAGGGGTGTTGGCACGCCAGATGATGGGGTTAGCTCCCCCGGTTTAGTGTGCCCCCTGAGACGGGGATGAGCAGAGTCAGCCCGAAGGTGGAGGTTCAGGGGCATTGGTGTACCACTCTGTGCTCCTTAATCAGAGCCATGGAGGTGCTGGGGGGTGTGCTGCCTCTCAGGCTGAGTCGGCAGGGGAGAGTTTAGAGGCAAGAGGAGATTCTCTGGGTGTTGCCTGTGGAGAGGGTACTCTGGGTGCTGTGGAGGTCGGGTCTGTTTCGGGTCGTGATCCCCCTTCAGTTTCCGAGGGTGCCAGTGTACAACAGACCCTGGGGGTGCCTCTTGTTTTTTCTTCCCCAGGCCCAGACGTGGAGGGTGATGGGAGAGAGTGCAGGAGCCCAGCCAGTCAGTGGGCTACTTGTTGCGGTCAGGGGTGTCGGGACCCTTCCCTGGCATTGATCCTGGGGGTGGTGGCATGCCGGAGGAGGGGGAGAGTGATGGGGCCAGTTTGTGTAGCGGGATTAGTGAACTTTCCGAGAGTTCTGGTCTTTCAATTTTTGATAACGACCCTGGAGCTGCACTGGCAAGCTTGTTGTTTCAGGTGCGAGTGGGTTGGCCGAGTGCCCAGACTCCAAGGCCGTGTATCATGCAACCGTTATCTGTGAGGTGCGAGAGTTCCTAAAAACAAGTCATACTCTCAGACAAAAATGGGTGCTGCAAAGAAACGGTGGGAGGATTGGCCAGCTTTGATTAAGGGACTCTCGAGTGGCTATCCTTGGCAACAAGGACAGCGATCTTCTGACTCTGAGAGAGACAGTTTGGGGACTTATTGGAGTTCCTCAGAGAGAGTCTAGGCGGAGTGTGAGGATCTCAATTTAGTGTGCCTGCACATTCACAGTAGCTACATTAAATTTAAACGGGAAAAAGTAGAGAGAGTTTTTGCAGATTCAGCTTTTTATCAGTCCTTAGAGAGGGGAAATTGGCGGTATGTGTTTTCTGCAGAGAAGACGCATTATGTTGTTAGTGATGAACCCACCTGGTGACTGGAGTGGGAAGGGGCTACAAGGGGGGGTCTACATGAGCCATCTCAGCTCGAACTCGAGTGGGGTGGCCTTTCTGTTGGCCCGAATTTTCTGCCAAATGTTTTTAAAAGTGCAAGAAGTTGTGCCAGGACGTTTGCTCCATCTGGCCGTGGAGCCTGGATGGCATGCCGTTGCTTAGATTTCATTAACGTGTATGCCCCTAGCTCCGGCACGATTGCAGGGCCGGCCTACTTTCAGGAGGTGACTGCTCTGTTGAGCACAATTGATAGGGAGAGTGTGTGTCTTCCTTGGTGGGGATTTTTATTGCACACTGAGGCGCGAGACCGTTTCTGGTACTCAGTGTGCCCTGCTGTAGCGAAGAAGCTGAGAGGGTTGATTGAATGCTTTGAGTTGGTTGATGCCTGGCGGAAACTCACCCGGATTCCACTGCTTTTTCGCGGAGGTCTGAGGGTGGTGGTTCCCGCATTGATCGAATATATATTTCACGAGCGGTTTGTTTCCCGTGTCTCGGCGGCATCAATGCGGCTGTGCCGTGCTCGGACCACTGTCTGGAGTGTTGTGTTGTGTTTGGTGCGTGTGGATTTCAATCCAGCGCGCGCTCGGGCTGGGTCCGCGTACTGACACTTTAAACAGGCTGCTAGAGGATCGGTGTTTCCGGGAAGCATTCAGTCGGTTTTGGGGGAAGTGGAGAGAGAGGCAGAGGTGCTTCTCTTCCCTTAGGCAGTGGTGGATGTGGGAAAGCTCACATCCGTCTCTTTTGTAAGGATTATACGTGGGGGTCGACCGGAAAGCGGGACTCAGCGGTCGAGAGGCTTGAGAGGGAGATACTGGACGCAGAGTCTCGTCTGGGTCGGTTTGGTGAAGACTCCTGCGAATGGGGAGAGTTTCAGATGAAGAAGGAAGCTTTGAGGAGCCTGCTGCTTGAGCGGTCCCGAGGCGCCTACGTGAGGTCGCGGGTCCAGATGCTGCGCGATCTGGACCGAGCTTCGCCTTTCTTTTTCTCTCTGGAGAAGGGGCGGGGAGCTCGTGGAGCTGCTCGCAGACGACGGGTCCTCTGTCACTGATCCAGAGAGGATATGTGCCTTGGTCAGGTCCTTTTATGGGTCCCTGTTCACTGCGGATAGATTCAACAGGGAGGCTCAGCGAGATCTGTGGGAGGGTCTGCCGACTGTAGATAGGGGGGTGGCAGATCTTCTTGATGGCCCCTTATCTTTGGAGGAGTTGACTCGTGCCCTGCATCAGCTCAGGAGCGGTAAGTCCCCTGGGATGGATGGGCTGACGGTAGAGTTTGTTAGAGCGTTCTGGGATGTTCTTGGTGGAGATTACATGTTGGTTCTGGGGGAGAGCCTGGCGACCGGGGAGATGCCCCTCTCGTGGCGTAGGGCAGTTGTTGTCCTGCTGCCCAAGAAGGGTGAACTCCGCTTGTTGAAGAACTGGCGCCCGGTCTCTCTCCTATGCACAGAGTATAAAGTTTTTGCACGGGCAATGGCAAATCGCCTGGGCTCCGTGCTGTCTCAACTGATTCATCCTGACCAGTCCTATACAGTCCCTGGCAGGTCCATTCAGGATAACATCCACCTGGTAAGGGACCTGATTCATCTAGCCCAGGGCACTGGTCAGCCAGCTGCTTTTCTGTCTCTTGATCAGGAGAAGGCTTTTGATAGGGTGGAACATGAATACCTTTTCGGGACGTTGCAAGCGTTTGGGTTTGGGCCACATTTCGTGGCCCGGGTCCGGCTTTTGTACACTGCAGTGGAGTGCCTTGTGAAGGTTAATGGTGCGTTGTTGTCTCCTTTTCATTTTGGGAGGGGGGTCCGTCAGGGGTGCCCCATGTCGGGTCAGTTATACTCGGTCTGTGTGGAGCCGTTCCTGTGTCTTCTTCGGAGGAGGTTGACAGGCCTAGCCCTACCTGGCCCGGGGTGGAGGTGGTTCTTTCGGCGTATGCCGATGATGTACTCCTTATGCTCACTGATCCTGGTGACCTGCGGAGGATGCGTGACTGCCAGGAGATTTTCTCGGCTGCATCTTCTGCTAGGATTAACTGGAGTAAGTGTTCTGGACTTTTAGTGTTCTGTGGGTGGGAGTGGCAGGTAGACTCCCTGCCAGAGGAGATGGTAATGTTTGCGTGGAGTACCACGCACCTCCTCTATCTGGGGGTGTACCTGAGTCCCACTGAGGATGCTTGGCCGGCAAACTGGCGGGAGTTGGAGACGAAAGTGATCGCCCGGTTGGGGCGCTGGTCAGGCCTGCTTGGAGTTCTTTCCTTTCGTGGGAGGGTGCTGGTCATAAACCAGCTGGTGGCCTCCATGTTATGGTACCGGCTGGCTACTCTTGTGCCGCCCTCTATTTTTGCATCTGCTTTACAGAAGAAGCTGGTAGATTTCTTTTGGGGAAATAGGAAGCACTGGGTTTCCGCGGCGGTCCTGAGTCTCCCGTTAGAGGAGGGCGGCCAGTCCTTGGTATGTGTGCGTACCCAGGTGGCAGCTCTCCGCCTCAGGACTCTGCGGAGGTACATGTACGAAGAGAATCCACCCAGATGGCACGCTCTGGCCACGTATTTTTTCCGTCGGGGTCGTTGTCTAAGGGGGGTCTCACGGCTCCCGGTGGCGGGTATCAGTCGACCCGCTCTAAGGGGCTTGCCTGTCTTCTACCGGGATGTGCTAAGAGTGAGGAATTTGGTTGTTTTCAGCCAGCGTGTTGTTCCAAGAGGGAGGGGGTTGTCGTGGCTGCGGGAGTGGCCGGTCCTCACCCCTGTCATGGCGGGTGTCGAGGAGAGGCGAGTGCCTAGAGTGGTTCTGATAGAGCTTACCCCCGCTCCGTCAGATCTGCTCATCGGGCCTAGGATCCGGGATATTTCTCGGGTACCGGTTTCCACACAATCTAAGCTGCCTTTCTGAGATGACCAGCTTGCCATTTCGTGATGCGAAGAGACGCACACTGTACAGGATGCTCCTGCACATTTTGCACCTCCTTACCTTCGTCTCCCGTCCCGATACACCATGGCGGACGGTGTTACCACCTGAAGGCGGGGAGGTCCTCAGTGGGGGTCCTTCTATAAGCGAGTTGTTCCCCTTTACATTGGGGACCTGGGTGGAGAGTGTTGCACAGAGCGGTGGTTTGTAATAGACTTTTGAGTCGGTTCACGGGCTCGTCCGCAGCATGTAATTTCTGTGGCGAGCAAGAGACCGTGTTCCACGTGTATATGGAGTGTGAGAGGCTACTGCCCCTGTACCAGTATCTGAAGGGGTTGTTCCTCAAGTTCTGGTTGCATTTTAGTCCCACGATTCTAGTGTTCGGACACAAGGCAGGGAGTGGGGAGAGCCGAGTGGGGGGGGAACTTCCCTGTCGGTTTGCTCCTGGGCCTGGCCAAGATGGCCATTCGTGGGTCCAGGCAGCGGGC
This sequence comes from Okamejei kenojei, assembly GCA_035221665.1. Taxonomy (NCBI): domain Eukaryota; kingdom Metazoa; phylum Chordata; class Chondrichthyes; order Rajiformes; family Rajidae; genus Okamejei; species Okamejei kenojei. The sequence continues at coordinate 582,334 of CM069155.1, forward strand.
GGTCGATGGTCAGGCTAGAGTCGGCTGCCTGCCCCTTTTCCGGGCCTACGTCCGCGCACGTGTATCCCTGGAGCGGGAACATGCGGTGTCCACGGGGACTCTGGAGGCCTTCCGTGGGCGCTGGTCACCGCGTGGGGTTCAGTGTATTGTGAACAATGATTGTATTGTTGTACTATAATGGTTGTATATAGTGCCATTTTTGATTATGGTTTGATGTGTTGTATTATATGATTGTGTCAATAAAGTTTTTGAAACTAAAAAAAAAAAAAAAAAAGAGAGAGAGAGAGAGAGAGAGGAAGGGGGAGAGAGAGAAAGGGGAGAGAGAGAGGGGGGTAGGGGAAAGGCACGGGGGTGGAAGGGAGAGAGGGAGGGGGAGAGATCTCCCACCCCTGTCCCATTGTGATGGCATATGAAAATGCGATCCATTGTGTTTAGACATCTGTGAGATGGCACTGACATGCAGCAGTTTGATTTTATCTATTTTTGATGTTTTGTGAACAATTCTATTCAAAATCTGGGGAAATAATTGACCAAATCTAGAGTGGAGTGCATTTATGAAATAGTAAGTTAAATCCCTACCAAAATTGTAAATATCTCCGTGTTTTTGCTTCTGGTTTTCGAGGAGATACGTTTCAAAGGCAAAATGACACACACACACACACACACACACACACACACACACACACACACACACACACACACACACACACACACACACACACACACACAGTTTTAATAGATACTAGACCAAGTGCAGACCCATTGGGTCTGTTCTGTTTGCGGGGGGGGGGGGGGCTGCGGCGTCACACTCACACTAACCACCCCCCAAACACACAGGCGGGTGGAGAGGGAGGGAGGGGGAGATGGTGAGGGGAGGGTGGGGATAGGGGAGGGTTGGGGGGAGGGGAGAGATGGAGGAGGAAAGGGGAGAGATTGGGGAGGGAGAGGAGAGGAGGGAAGGGGAGGAGAGAGGGGGGTGGGGAGGGGGAGGAGAGTGGGGAGTGGGAGGAGAGCACAGAGAGCGGGGAGAGGGGAGGGGGAAAGGGGAGAGAAGTGGAAAAGTAAGGAGGTAGGGGGAGAGGGGTAGAGGGGAATGGTGGAAATAGGAGAGAGGGAGGGGGAGGGGTAGTGGTGAAAGAGGGAGAGAGGGGTAGGGGAAAGGGGTGGGGGGGGGGAGGAGGGGAGGGAGAGGGAAAGTTGGGGGAGGGGGAGGAGGAAGTGGGTGGGGTGAGAGAGGGAAGGGGTGAGAGAGGGAGGGAAGGGGTGGGAGGAGGAGGGGAGGAGAGGAGAGGGAGAGGGGTGAGGAGAGGGAGATTGGGAGGGGGCGGAGAGAGGGGTGGGGGATGAGAGAGGGATGGGGAAGGGGAGAGAGGTGTGGGGGGAGGAATGGCGAGGGAGGGAAGGAGGGGGGATGGGGTAGGGGAGGGAGGGGGAAGATGAGGAGGGAGGGGGAGAGGGGAGGGGGGAGAGAGGGGAATGAGTGTGGCGGTAGAGTGGGAGGGAGAGAGGTAGGGGCAGTCCATCTATTCCCCATTCCCTATGACCCCCAATCCTCTTTCTCTATTCCCACACACGTGACCGCGCGCTTCGACACAGGCTGCGGGGGGCGGGGCTGGTGCTGGTGCAAAGGCATATGTAAATGAGATCCATTCCGATTGGCCATCTGTGAGGGATGGCATTGTGACATCACTCAATGGAACGTGCGGCAACATCAAGCGGGGAGGGAGGGGGGGGCTGGGGCTGGAGCAAAGGCATATGTAAATGAGATCCATTCCGATTGGACATCTGTGAGCATTGGGCATTGTGACATAGAAACATAGAAACATAGAAATTAGGTGCAGGACCAGGCCATTCGGCCCTTCGAGTCTGCACCGCCATTCAATATGAGCATGGCTGATCATCCAACTCAGTATCCCGTACCTGCCTTCTCTCCATACCCTCTGAACCCCTTAGCCACAAGGGCAACATCTAACTGCCTCTTAAATATAGCCAATGAACTGGCCTCAACTACCCTCTGTGGCAGAGAGTTCCAGAGACTCACCATTCTCTGTGTGAAAAAAGTCTTCCTCATCACGGTCTTAAAGGATTTCCCCTTATCCTTAAGCTGTGACCCTTGTCCTGGACTTCCCCAACATCGGGAACAATCTTCCTGCATCTAGCCTGTCCAACCCCTTAAGAATTTTGTAAGTTTCTATAAGATCCCCTCTAAATCACCTAAATTCTGGAGAGTATAAACCGAGTCTATCCTGTCTTTCTTCATAAGACAGTCCTGACATCCCAGGAATCAGTCTGGTGAACCTTCTCTGCACTCCCTCTATGGCAATAATGTCCTTCCTCAGATTTGGAGACCAAAACTGTACGCAATACTCCAGGTGTGGTCTCACCAAGGCCCTGTACAACCGAAGTAGAATCTTCCTGCTCCTATACTCAAATCCTTTTGCTATGAACGCTAACATACCATTCGCTTTTTTCACTGCCTGCTGCACCTGCATGCCTACTTTCAATGACTGGTGTACCAGGTCTCGCTGCATCTCCCCTTTTCCTAATCGGCCACCATTTAGATAATAGTCTGCTTTCCTGTTTTTCCCACCAAAGTGGATAACCTCACATTATACTGCATCTGCCAAACATTTGCCCACTCACCCAGCCTATCCAAGTCACCTTGCAGTCTCCTGGCATCCTCCTCACAGCTAACACTGCCCCCCAGCTTAGTGTCATCCGCAAACTTGGAGATATTGCCTTCAATTCCCTCATCCAGATCATTAATATATATTGTAAAGAGCTGGGGTCCCAGCACTGAGCCCTGCCGTACCCCACTAGTCACTGCCTGCCATTGTGAAAAGGACCCGTTTACTCCTACTCTTTGCTTCCTGTTTGCCAGCCAGTTCTCTATCCACATCAATACTGAACCCCTAATGCCGTATGCTTTAAGTTTGAAAACTAATCTCTTATGTGGGACCTTGTCAAAAGCCTTCTGGGAGTCTAGATATACCACATCCACTGGTTCTCCCTTATCCACGCTACTAGTTACATTCTCGAAAAATTCCACAAGGTTCGTCAGACATGATTTACCATGCTGACTTTGTCCAATGATTTCACCACTTTCCAAATGTGATGCTATCCCATCTTTAATAACTGACTCTAGCAGTTTCCCCACTACCGATGTTAGACTAACTGGTCTGTAATTCCCGGTTTTCTCACTCCCTCCCTCCTTAAAAAGAGGGGTTACGTTTGCTACCCGCCAATCCTCAGGAACTACTCCAGAATCTAAAGAGTTTTGAAAGATTATCACTAATGCATCCACTATTTCCTGAGCTACTTCCTTAAGTACTCTGGGATGCAGCCTATCTGGCCCTGGGGATTTATCGGCCTTTAATCTATTCAATTTACCCAACACCACTTCCCGACTAACCTGGATTTCACTCAATTCCTCCTTTGACCCGCGGTCCCCTGCTATTTCCGGCAGATTATTTATGTCTTCCTTAGTGCAGACGGAACCAAAGTAGTTATTCAATTGGTCCGCCATCCTTGTTCCCCATGATCAACTCACCTGTTTCTGACTGCAAGGGACCTACATTTGTTTTAACTAATCTCTTTCTCTTCACAGATCTATAAAAACTTTTGCAGTCAGTTTTTATGTCCCCTGCCAGTTTTCTTTCATAATCTATTTTTCCTTTCTTAATTAAGCCCTTTGTCCTCTCTGTTGGTGTCTGAATTTCTCCCAGCCCCCTGGTATGCTGCTTTTTCTGGCTACTTTGTACGCATCATCCTTTGCTTTGATACTATCCCTGATTTCCCTTGTTATCCATAGATAACATCACACAATGGACATCACACAATGACATCACACGTGACATCACACAATGGAACGTTCACCAACATTCTATGGGTGAGAGCAATTTGATTTTTTTAACATTTTGAAATATTGGGAGGAGGGGAAGGATTTTATTAAAAATGTGTATGTAAAAATGTCTAAATGTAATGAGTGCATTAGTGAATGTAAAATTGTAATGTCTGGCAAAATGGAAAAAAATTGCAGCGTTTGAGCTTCTGGTTTTGGCGGACCATGGAATCAAAGGAGAAAAATGGAATGTGACATACACCCACGCACACACATACAGAGTTTTAAATATAGACTAGACCAAGTGTAGACCAACTGTTCCCCCAACGAGCGTTTGCAGGGGGGGTGCGGGGGGTGAGGGGTGGCATGCGGCGTCCATGCGGTGGCGCACTAACCACCCCCACACTAACTACCCTCTTGATATTATACTAATATTATTAAATCCTTTTACACCATAACCGCCCTAGCCACTGACGCATAGCCCCCAATTCGCAGGCGTATCATATAACCATATAACCATATAACAATTACAGCACGAAAACAGGCCCTCTCAGCCCTTCCAGTCCGTGCCGACCATTTGTTTTCCCCTAGTCCCATCTACCTGCACTCAGACCACACCCCTCCATTCCCTTCACGTCCATATACCTATCCACTTTACTCTTAAATGTTAAAATCGATCCTGCCTCCACCACTTCTGCTGGAAGCTCATTCCACACAGCCACCATCCTCTGAGTAACGAAGTTCCCCCTCACGTTACCCCGAAACTTCTGTCCCTTAATTCGCATGTCATGCCCTCTTGTTTGAATCTTCCCTACCCTCAATGGGAAAAACGTATCCACGTAAACTCTGTCTATCCCGTTCATCATTTTAAAGACCTCAATCAAGTCCCCCCTTAACCTTCTGCGCTCCAAAGACTAAAGACCTAACTTGTTCAACCTTTCTCTGTAACATAGTTGCTGGAACCCTGGCAACATTCTACTAAATCTCCTCTGTACTCTCTCTATTTTGTTGACATCCTTCCTATAATTAAGCGAACAAAATTGTACACCATACTGCAGAATTGGTCTTACCAATGCCTTGTACAATTTTAACATTACTTCCCTACTCCTATATTCAATGATCTGATTTATAAAGGCCAGCACACCAAAGGCTTTCTTTCCCACCCTATCTACATGCGACTCCACCTTCAGGGAACTATGCACAGTTATTCCTAGATCCCTCTGTTCCACAGCATTCCTCAATTCCCTACCATTTACCATGTACGTCCTATTTTGATTTGTCCTGCCAAGATGTAGCACTTCACACTTAACAGCATTAAACTCCATCTGCCATCTTTCAGCCCACTTTTCCAAATGGCCCAAATCTCTCTATAGACTTTGGAAATCTACTTCATTATCCACAACACCACCTATCTTAGTATCATCTGCATACTTACTTATCCAATTTTCCACCCCATCATCCAGATCATTGATGTACATGACAAACAACAGTGGACCCAACACAGATCCCTGAGGCACCCCACTGGTCACCGGCTTCCAACCTGACAAACAGCCATCCACCATTACTCTCTGACATCTCCCATTCAGCCACTGTTGAATCCATCTTGCTACTCCGCCATTAACACCCAAAGATTGAACCTTCTGAACCAACCATCCATGGGGAACCTTGGCGAAGGCCTTACTGAAATCCATACAGACAACATTCACTGCTTTACCCTCAATTTCCCTAGTTACCGCTTCAAAAAATTCAAGAAGGTTTGTCAAACATGACCTTCCAGGCACAAATCCATGTTGACTGTTCCTGATCAGACCCTGTTTATCCAGATGCTTATATATATTATCTCTAAGTATCCTTTCCATTAATTTGCCCACCACTGACGTCAAACTAATAGGTCTATAATTGCTAGGTTTATTCTTTGAACCCTTTTTAAACAGTGGAACAACATGCGCAGTACGCCAATCCTCCGGCACTATTCCCGTTTCTAATGACATTTGAGAGGGAGACGGGGCTAGAGAGTGAGGGCAGAGAGAGAATGGGGAGAGACAGTGAGAGACAGAAGGGAAAGAGACAGGGGGAGAGAGGGTGTGGAGGAGAAGAGGAGGAGAGGGAAGGTGGGTGAGGAGGGGAGAGATAGATGGGAGGAGAGAGAGGGGGAGAGTGGGGCTGGGAAGGGGGAGATGGGGTGAGAATGGCAGGGGAGAGCTGGGGGTAAGGGAGGAGAGAGGTGGGGGGAAGCAAGTGAGAGAGGTATGGAAAAGGGAGGGAGGAGGTGGGGGAAGGGGGGTGAGAGGTGGGGAAGGGATAGGGGTGGTGGAAGGGTAGGGGAGTGCTGGAGGGGAGGGTGTGGAGGGGAGGGGGGAAGAGGGGTTAGTGGGCAGTGGAGATGAAGGGAGGGAGAGAGGGGGGAGAGAGAGGGGGGAGGGAGAGAGAGAGTGGGGAGAGGGAGAGGGGGGAGGGAGAGGGAGAGAGGGGAGAGAGAGCAAGGGGGAGGGAGAGAGCGAGGAGGAGGGAGAGAGAGAGAGGGAGGGAGAGAGTGAAAGGGGAGGGAGAGAGAGAGGGATGGAGAGAGGGAGAGAGAGAGGGGGATAGAGAGAGAGGAGAGAGAGAGGGGGTAGATAAAGAGCAGAGAGAGCATGGGGAGAAAGTGAAAGGGGCAGAGATGAAAGGGCAAGAGAGAGGGAGGGGGTGGAGGGGAGAAGGAGAGAGAGGGTAGGTGAGGGAGGGTGGGTGAGATGGGGTGGGGTGTGAGAGAGATGGGAGGGGAGGAGAGAGGGAGAGAGGGGGTTGAGAGGGGGATGGGAATGGAGGAAGGGAAGGGGGGAGGGGGGGAGGTGGGGAAGGGAGGGGGAGGTGGGGGGAAGGGAGGGGGAGGGGATGGGGTAGGGAAGAGACGTGGAAGAGTGGGGAGCGTGAATAAATGGGGTAGGGGAGAGAGGGGTTGTGAGAGGGTAGGGGAGAGAGGGGGAAGAGTTGGGAGGGAGTGGGAGAGGGGTGGGAGCAGTCCATCTATTCCCCACTCACTATCACCCCCACTCCTCTCCCTCTATTCCCACGCTTTCCCTCCTCACCTCCCCCATTCCCCCCTCTCCCTCCCTACTCCCCCCTCTCTCTCAATCCCCCGACTCCCCCTATTCACCTCCCCAGGATTGGGCCTTACCCCGTCCGTCGCCTTATCTCTGCTCCTGATCTGCAGAGCATGAAAGTGGAGCTGTGGGCTTGTGACCAAAGATCCTGCTTGTGACTCACCGGAGCGCGCAGGGGACGGGAGGGGCGCGTAGGTGGGCGGGGCTTTGTGAGCTGCACCAGCTTCGCGGAAGTGACGCCTTATCTGTTCTCCCGATCGGCATAGCATTTTGAGAATGGGGGGGTTGAGCGGGGGCGCAGGCGATTCCAGCTGCGGGAGGCGCGGTGCGAGCATAGTTGGAGGGGGGAGCTTGGAGCGCGCGGGCGAGTCCAGCTGCGGGAGGCATGAGCGTCAGGTTGGAGGGAGGGGGAGCCGGGCTGCCAAATGAAGAGTGAGAAGCGGCTTGGGATTGGTCGGCATGTGAGATTGTGACGTAAGCAGCTCGTGAGGTGCCGTTTCGATTTAAAAATGAGTGCGCGGGGGGGGGGGGGGGGGGGGGGGGGGGGGGGGGGGGGGGGGGGGGGGGGGGGTGGGGGGGGGGGGGGGGGGGGGGGGGGGGGGGGGGGGGGGGGGGGGGGGGGGGGGGGGGGGGGGGGGGGGGGGGGGGGGGGGGGGGGGGGGGGGGGGGGGGGGGGGGGGGGGGGGGGGGGGGGGGGGGGGGGGGGGGGGGGGGGGGGGGGGGGGGGGGGGGGGGGGGGGGAGTATTTTATTTTAAAATGTGCACATAAAAATGTCTAAATGTCTAAATGTAATGAGGAGTAAATCCTATATGAATGTATAAGCAAAAGCCGACACACACACACACAGTTTTAATAGATAGATAGATAAGATATGATATGATATGATAGACAATAGATGCAGGAGTCGGCCATTCGGCTGTTCAAAATACCAAAGTCGGTAGAGCAATGAAATATAGTTTGTAGCAGAGAGAAACTACTGAGGTTCGTGTTGTGCAGTGTTCATGACCATAGGGAGGTTGCACAGCAGTCGGGTCACGACCCTTGACCCTTTCTGCTGCCACGCAACGCCAACTGGAGTACACACGATGAACTGCAGGAAAGCACTTACCATTGTTTCCAGCATATCGGGCCTGTTAAAAACCGCCGAAATGGTAAATTTTTGCACTGTAAATAATTATGGAAATTGGGGAAGCGTGAGGGATAAATTTAGCCAGAAGCTGCCATGTACTCCACATGGATTGAGCTGCTCCATGCATCATGCCCTTTGACACGATAACCTTACGTGCAATCCACTATAGACAATAGGTTCAGGAGCAGGCCATTTGATCCTTTGAGCCAGCATCGCCATTCACTGTGATCACGGCTGATCATCCACAGTCACTATCCCGTTCCTGCCTACTCCCCATATCCATTGAGTCTGCTATCTTTAAGAGCCCTCTTCCAAGCATCCGGAGAATCGGCCTCCACTACCTTCTGAGGCAGAGAATTCCACAGATTCACAACCATGTGGGCTCTGTTCTAAATGGCCTTCATCCTTGGTAACTCAAATGTTCCATGTTTTATGTGTCATTCTTAATTGTTGCTGTATGTGATGTTGTTACTTACGAGCGGAGCACCAAGGCAAATTCCTTGTATGTGTACATACTTGGCCAATAAACTGATTCATTCATTCATTTTTTTGTTTCGAATATATATTTTTATTAGAGTATTTAGACAGTGATTTAGCAAACATATGTTATGATAGCAATATTTCATGTTCAACAAGCATACATTATTAATATTATCAAGTGTATCATTTTGACTAATAGTTTTTTTTTATAAAGAGAGGAGAACAGTAAGAAAAATAAAATAAAAATCAACATCGAAAAAGAAAATCATAGAGAAAGGAATAATTTACTATTAATACATCGTAGGAGATAAGATCAAGGAATATAAAATATAACTTTTCATCTATTCCTAAATCCAAGTTTCAGTTAGGGTTCCTGCCGAACCATTCTACCTTTTAAAGTAGTCAATGAAAGAAGACCATATTCTAACAAAAACTTCTTGTTTGTCCATTAAGGCAAATCTGATTCTTTCCAGCTGTAGGGTCTCCAACATTTCCATAATCCACATTTTAATTGTGGGGGATAATATAGGGCCTTTCCAAAAATTTTAATATTAATTTTCTTCCCAATTATTATACTGTAATCTAGGAAATTTCTTTGACTTGTTGTAAGAGTTAAAACTTTGTTCTGATGTTCCAAGTATTATTAATTTTGGGTCCGGATCCAGTTTAGTATTAATAACTTCAGAAGTTATTCTAAAAATCTCAGTCCAGAAATTCTTAATTTTTATACAATTTGCAAAGGTATGTGTTAAATTAGCCTCTGGATGTTGACATTTATCGCAAGTAGACGATATTTGTGGAAAGATTCTATTTAATTTAACTTTGGAATAATGTAATCTATGTAAAACTTTAAATTGTATTAGAGCATATCTGGCGTTTAGCGAGCATTGATGTATGTATTGTAAACTTCATGTTTTTAATATAAACTGCCCAAAAATAAAACAAAAAGTTTGGTAGAGCTAAACCTCCATTAATCTTTGATTTACATAAATGTTTTTTATTTATTCTATGATTCTTGTAGTCCCAGATGAAACTTGTAACAGTAGAGTCTACTTTTTTAAAAAAAGATTTTGGAATATACATCGGGATTGATTGAAATAGGTACAATAATTGCGGTAGAAAAATCATTTTTATAGTATTAATTCTACCGAACATTGGAATAGGAAGTGTTTTCCAGTATTGAATATTCTTATTTTTTAGTTTATTCATTAAAGGTGGAGGAAAATTTATATTTAAATAAAGAACTATACCTCTTAGTTACATAAAATACCTAGATATTTAAATTTTTCGTCAGCTATTTTATAAGGTGATTGTTGTAGTATTTGTTGTTAAGATCCGTTATTGACATGATTTCGCTTTATTCCAATTAAAGAATTCTATATCCTGCAATGACCAAATTGAGTTATTTAAATTTAAAGTACATTTGGAAAACTAATTTCCTGCTTTGTAATATATATTAGTACATCATCTGCATATAGAGAAAGAAATTTTATTCATTGCATTTTAGTATTGTACCCATGTATTTCTGATTAGATCTGACATTTCTGCAAGTGGTTTCAATTGCTAAAGCGAATAATAATGGAGATAATGAACATCCTTATCTACAAACCTCTGGGAAAGATTAAATTTAGTTGATAATATTTGATTTGTTAGTATTCTAGCTGTTGGTTAGAATATAACTATTTTAGAAAACCCCATGCACAGTAATTCTCTCCCAATTGAAATTTTTTCCATCACTGAAAATTAAATATGGCCAATGCTACTACTTGATCGAAGGCTTTTTCAGCATCTAGCGATATAATTGCTGGGTCTGCATTAGCAATTTCTGTTTGAATATAAAATATTAAACATCGTCTAAGATTATAAAATGAATGGCGTTTTGGGATAAAACCTGTTTGATCAGGGTGTATAAAATTTGTTAATTACTAAGCTCAATCTATTAGAAAAGGATTTAGTTAATATTTTTCTGATCAGTATTTATAGAGCTATTGCTCTATATGAGGGCCGGGTCTTCTAGATCCTTATCAATTTTAGGTATAAGTATTATTGTAGATTCATTTAAAGTTTCCGGGAGTTGCTGTTGAGTATAAACATGTGATTAATACAGTGTTTGTAAGCGTGGAGAATCAGATCATAATTTTTTTTATAGAATTCAGAACTTAGGCCATCAGGGCCGCGGCCTTTTCCATTTTTTAACAATCTAATTGACTCTTCAATATTCTTTGGTCGCTTATTTCAGTCTCCTAATAAATTCTTGTTCTTGCAGATCTAAACCTTTAAGGTTGCATTTCTGTAAAAATGCTTCCGTTCCTATTGAGTGTTGTGTCACTTTAGTTGAATAAAGATCTTGATAGTATTGTAAAAATCTGTCATTAATATCTTTGGGGAGTGTTAGTATTTTTCCCTTTTCTGATCTAACCTTATGAATCATTTATTCTCCATCCAGTTTTCGAAGCTGGCGTGCCAATAATTTATGTGGTTTATCACCAAATTCAAAATTTAATTGTTTTGTATGTTGATAATGTTTTATTATTTGGTCAGAGTATATTTTATTTAACTTATATTTCGGATTTCTGGTGGCGTTATGGAGGAGTAGAAGGCAACGCCAGCCACCTCCGTGAAGAAATGGGAAAAAACCGGGGAAAAAGCGCTGAAAAAACTCACCTGCTGCTTCTGCTGTTTCTGCATCTGCTGCTTCTGCACCGGCTGCCGTGTGTGACGTCATCAGGCCTGCGACCGTAATGTCAACACAGCGCAGCCCACCACCGGAGAGAAATAAATCCAGGCTCCGATTTTTAAAAAAAATGGCTGAACAAAGAACAAGGCCCAACTGAAGCCTCTCGACTCAGGTAGGACCTCAGTCCCTTGAATATGTGTTCAAAAAATCGAGAAAAAAATCGGAACAGGAAGAAACTTAAAAAAAAAAAAAAAAATTTTGCAAGAAATGCAGAATTAAAAGAAAGAATTGAAAAGAAGTGTAAGGAAGAAAGTGAATCTGAATTAAAGTGGAAAACGGAAACAAATGAACTTTATGGAAGAAATAAAGAAAATTAAGATTGCGATGAGGGAGTTAAAATCTGAATTAATCTCTTGGTCCCCCCACGATTTACAGAGAACTATCCGAAAGGAATTTTACTGAAGTATGACTGAAAAATTGAAAGAAATAATTGGAAGAGCTGCATGAAAAAATTGAAAACAAAGTGGAAAAAGAAATGGAACCAGTGCAGGAAGAAATGGTGTTACAACACAACCATAAAAGACCTTGGAGGTAACAGTCCAAACAAATGCTCGGACTATGAAAACATCATCAGAGAGAGTCAACTACTATCTGACTACTGGCTAAAGTTACTGATAAGTGTACTGAGCATGGAAGGAAGCCAGAGAAGCAGAATTAAGGATTGTAGTATTCGAGAGGGGGTAGGAAAAGAATCAAGATACCCGAAATTTACTGCAATCTTATTACAAAAAGGTTTTATCTTTGGAAGAAAAACCTTGATAGACCGATCACACAGAGTTATGAGACGTTTACACAAAGCACGGTGACCCTCAAAGATCAAATGATAGACAAAGTCCATTCTGAATTAAGTTTTGGAAGATATGATGAAAAAAGTGTAAAAAGCAGAAATCTTAAATACGAAGAAGATCAATCAGTATCTACCGAGACTATACCAGAAGTGGTCCTTTAAGAATCGAATGCGTTTTTAAATGAAACCATAAAGCAACCTGAGGCAAGTGAAGAATCTGACGTACACTTTAGATACCCAGCAACACTACGAGTCACTTACAATCAAGGAAGAGCATCACATAAATCAAAAAACCCATAAGACGCATTGAAATTTTGCCCAACAGGATTAAGGTCAGCGAGGAAGATTAGAATGAAACCTTCACAGTTGAATTAAAGGAACAATTAAACAGCATTTCCAAGATTGGCTGAAGATTATAATAAACTATGGACTTATTTCATCCAAAGAAGACGGAGAAGGAGACGGATGGGAGAATCAAGGAGATTTGGATTGAAGACTGTTCCATGAATACTAATATTTAGAATAATAATGCTACTAACCTAATAACTAACATATATTAACATACACAAACATATAACCATATAACCATATAACAATTACAGCACGGAAACAGGCCCTCTCGGCCCTTCCAGTCCGTGCCGACCATTTGTTTTCCCCTAGTCCCATCTACCTGCACTCAGACCATACCCCTCCATTCCCTTCACGTCCATATACCTATCCACTTTACTCTTAAATGTTAAAATCGATCCTGCCTCCACCACTTCTGCTGGAAGCTGATTCCACACAGCCACCCTGAGTAAAGAAGTTCCCCCTCACGTTACCCCGAAACCTCTGTCCCCCTAATTCTCATGTCATGCCCTCTTGTTTGAATCTCCTACCCTTCAATGGAATAAACGTATCCCACGTCCAACTCTGTCTTATTCCCTTTCATCATTTTAAAGACTCAATCAGTCCCCACCTTAACCTTCTGCGCTCCAAAGAATAAAGACCTAACTATGGTTCAAACCTTCTCTGTAACCATATTTGCGGATACCCTGGCAACATTTCTAGTAAATCTCCTCTGTACTCTCTCTATTATTGTGACAGCCTTCCTAAACAAAGGGCGAACCAAATTATACACCATACTCCAGAATTGGTCTTACCAAATGCCTTGTACAATTTAACATTACTTTCCTACTCCTATATTCAATGCTCTGATTTAATAAAGGCCAGCACAACAAAAGGCTTTTCTTTTACCCCACCCTATCTACAATGCGATTCCACCTTCAGGAACTCATGCACAGTTATTCCCTCAGATCCCTCTGTTTCCACAGCATTCCTCAATCCTATCCATTTACCCATGTCTTTCCTATTTTTTGATTTGTCTGCCAAATGTACACTTCACACTTAACAGCATTAAAACTCCCATCTGCATCTTTCATGCCCACTTTTTCCAAATGGCCCAAATCTCTCCTGTAGAACTTTGAAAAATCTACTTCATTTCCACAACTACCACTATTCTTAGTATCAGTCTGCATACTACTATCCAATTTTCCACCCCTCATCCAGATGATTGATGACATGAACAAACAACAGTGGACCTAACACAGATCCCTGAGGCCACCGCCACTGTTCACAGCGGAAACCGGCTTCCAACCTGACAAAACAGCATCCACCATTACTCTCTGACACTCCCATTAGCCACTGTTGAATCCATCTTGCTACCCGCCAATACACCCAAAGATTGAACCTTCTTAACCAACCTTCCATGGGGAACCTTGTCAAAGCATTACGAAATCCATATGGGACAACATCCACTGCTTTAACCCTCACAATTTCCCTAGTTTACCCTTTCAAATAATTCAAGAAGGTTTGGTCAAATCATGACCTTCCAGCACAAATCCATGTTGACTGTTCCTGATCAACCCTGTTATCCAGATGCTTATATATAAATATCTCTAAGCTATCCTTTCCATTAAATTTGCCCACACTGACGAAATCAAACTAATAGGTCAATAATTGCTAGGATTATTTCTTTTGAACCCTTTTTAAACAATGAACAACATGCGCAGTACGCCAATCCTCCGGCACTATTCTTCCCGTTTCTAATGACATTTGAAATATTCTGTCATAGCTCCAGCTATTTCTAACACTAACATTCCCTCAATGTCCTAGGGAATATCCTGTCAGGACCTGGAACTTATCCACTTTTATATTTTTCAAAAGTGACATTACTCTCCCTCCTCTTTGATCTGGTTCCTATGGGCCGCACCCCTAACAAGCAACAAGTGAACCTAGCCCACATGCCACATACCACCGGACAACACGACCAAACACCATAGGGGGGGCGGGGGGGGGGGTCCTATTAAAGTGGGGGGATA